>OMLP01039600.1:0-19324 GCA_900302685.1 Spondyliosoma cantharus | reverse complement strand
TGCCCCTCCACCTTCTCATTCATTCACTGTCTGCACCTACGCACGCTCCCTCACTCTCGCTCGCCCACTCACACCTTACGCACACCTCACGCACTGCCCTATTCCTGAAAGGGCTACGCCACTCTTACAACACAAGTAACGCTGGCTGCATTTTCTCTGCGTGTGTAACCAAATGAACGTCTTCTTCTACTTCTTCTTCTTCTTTGGGGTCAAATGAACGTCTTCTTCTTCTTCTTCTACTTCTTTGGGGTCAAATGAACGTCTTCTTCTTCTTCTACTTCTTTGGGGCCGTGCTGAATATTTCCGGCATCAGTGAAACGTGACCCGTGCAGGCGTGGAGGAGGGAGGGACAGAGGAGGGCGTAGGCAGAACGAGACATGAAGGCATCCCATTTTCTTTCTATTCAGGCCGGATAGCACGGATTGGTCAGCTTTTTCTCAATCCAGCAGCTGCCACAGAGGTCTGATTATTTTCGTTCCTTTTTCTGAATACATAATGTTTTGACTACTCTCAGGATAGAAGGACCATTTCACCCAGTATAACAAAATGTGTTTCTGAACAACATTACAGACCCTAGCTTTAAGACACTGGAACCACCAAATGTTTACCATTTTTGAAACAATTTTGTGAATATCAAAATGGTTGGCAATTCATTTTCTTTCAGTTGATTAAACGTTTAATTGACTAATCCTTGCAGGTTTACATGACATGGTTTGATCTCCAGCCCTATTTAGTGATGTAGGGATGCATATTTTTGTAAGCTAACCCGGAAGTTAGCATCACACTGGTTCTGTCTGCAAAAAGCCTATGAGGTTTTTTTTAATTGCATTGTTGAATATCGCAGAAAATAAGCTCTGGCGAACACAAGCTTATCATACTTAGACGTTTTGTTCAGCAAGATAATCTTCACAGAAGAACACTATTTTTGTGATTTCTGAAGCCTAAATTAAATCACCAGGTAAAAAGCCAATGTTAGGTTATAAACAGACTACATTGCGGCCACATGACTTAACTTCACCACCACGAGGCGTCTTACTCCACAATTACTGTACAGATGTTTAAACTGATCAGTGTAGAAATTGTAGAGTTAGAATAGTTTGTAGCTAAAAGATGGACTAGTGAGTAGATGAGTCTCTGGGTTCACTATGATGACATTTGATGTCCCCAACAACCTCTGCAGTCTCATTTACACACTTGACAGCAACCTGCGTTTTTTAACACACAGTTAATTGTGGGACATTTTATGAAGTATTTTATGATGTAGACAAAAACACAAAGACTTTGAGAGGAGGGACCTGGATGTGCTAAAATGCTAACCAATTTCTAGATTTTGAGCCACAGACTACACCACTCTGTTAAGGACATGGATTGTGAGTACAGGCCAGTGAGCGTGTGTTCACCCTGAGGTGAGAAAGAAGTGTTTATTCATGTTTGTAGCTGCAGCTCCATCCACATCCTCTCTAATAGACTTACAGGCGCTGGCTGGATTTGCCATCTAAAATAATAAAGTTGTCATCTGTCAGAGCAGCGAGGGGGAGGGTCCAGAGAACTGGACGGTGCAGATTAAAGCCTAGATCTGCCTCTACCTCCTTCTCTCTTATACACATTCTGTAGCAACTACACCTGCAGGGGAAATTGAAGAGCTCCATCCTGCTCAACTCGTGACCGGCATCACAACACACACATTCCAGAAACACGCTTCAGGTGTGTCCCCTGCAGGAGTCGTGCTCTTACATCTTCCCGAAGAGAGTGTCACATTTGTTCCCGGTCTGCAGCCAATGACCTGTAATTCTGCTCCGTTGAAATCACACCAGAGCAACTTGACTAGAGCCTCAACAGCCAAAACAGTTCCAAAATTAGAGGTCTGAATGAGATCAACTGAAACCTCAACCTCCCGGCCTCCTTGTCCTCCTCTCCAGTCCTCTTGTGGCCTCCAACAACCCTACAGAGGCACACACACACACACACACACAACACACCTTTCCCTCCAGCGTTGGTGCATTGGGTACATAGTGTTTATGCTGTTCTCAAGCAGGGCTGGACGTCACGTTTGGCTTTGGCACCCATTAGTCAAACCCCCACAGTATAAATAACCAGGCACATATCAGGTTGTTATTGCATCTGGCTGCGCAAAAACACACTCAGACAGCTTCAGTTCTGTCATATCTGATCAAATTGGATTTTTTGTAATTCATTCTATTTTCTACTTTAGATATGGCTCTTATAAAATGACACCATCAGGACATGCAAGATGAATACATAAAAAAGATGAAATCTTCATTATTAAGACAAAAACTGACCTCAACTCTCCCTTCAAATATGTATCCATGATCCATCAACATGCAAAACATATTGCTTGTAGTAACGTGGCAACATTTCACAACATAGGTCGGTTAGGAGGAGTTCGGATGTATTATAGGACTTGCACTAATGACTCCTGGACGTTGTATCATATTGGCACTGCTGTGTAATACATCTGAATACTTACCTCTTAAATCTTCTCTGCACAAACACACATTTGCAGTCCGCAAACACCTGGCCTGTTCTCATACTTAAGCTTTCAAAGAAGAGGTTGTCAGCTCTGGAATGCTAATCACAACAAACAAACGTGTTTAAAAAACTGTTTTTTTCAATTTTTTTCCAAATAGTGACAATAAGCACATTATGGTGAACTAATGCTACTCCAATAACAAATTCATGTAAAGTGTAAAGTTTAACTCCTGTGTCTTTAAGGCCCTCCTCCTGAAATTGCCCTGTCTGCTCTGATTGGTCGTGTTGACGCCACTCATCATGTCTCCGCTCATCTCCTTTGGTGTTTTTAGCTTCAAGTTAGTGGCACTTTAACCATAAAGAACACCACACGAACCCCTTCTAAACCAAAAACATGCAGTTGAGCTGCAACATGAAAAAGACAGTTACCATATTCAAACCTGCCAGTCTTTCTTTAGTTAGCTTCAAATGAAGCTTAACGTTCACACAGTTTCTCTTAGAATTACATTAGCCTAACATAGCTCCAAAATGGCCACGTTAGGCGAGTATAATGCTAACACCCAAATCAACAGGCGAGCTTAACAAAATGCAGAAAAACAGCATGAATTATGGTAAAAGTTACGGCTTCCAAGTTAGAAGTTGGTCACAGACAGGTGGCATCAGTCCATTCTTGAGCTTGCACAGTTACTGGCCCTAGTTTATAATGCAGTCCGTAGTAAAACCACATCTTGAGTTTGTGAATATACCAGAGCAGTCTGGGAGAAAACACACACACACACACACACACACACACACATACAATTCAATAGTTTCCCAGTTGTTGTGAGGACATTTCTGTCACATTTCCGTCAAAGTAAAGACTGGGTTTTGACAAACATGTCCGATGGGAGTAGACAAAGACTTTGGTGTTGATTCTTGCAGCCAATAACAGAGCAACTTTCATGTTTAGCGTGTAGCTTTGTACTGGCTCTCCTAAGTAAAATGGTTGACACACATTACATAACAACTGGTAAACTCTTTTACCAGTTGTTATTGGGACTTTTCCATAAAAAAATGAACTCAATCCACGCGCTTTAATGTCCTTTTAGGCTGGGGGCTGATGTAGTCATTTGTACCGGTCTTTGCAGCCAAGAACAGCTGCTGTGTTTAACTCTCACCTTCAACATAAGCAGGACTGGTGCTTACAAGAACCAGAAGCCCACAAAAACCTGACTGGGTTATCTTATGCACTCAGGAAACACAAATGTAAGTGTATGAGCACTGACAAAGCGAGTTTTTTATAATAATATGTACCCTTTTCCCTTTTCTCCACATTCAGGAAGGTTTTTGGGCACCGCCCAGGTCTCATCCACGAATCCCAATTTCAGCCGACCCTACAGTACTCGTCATTTAGCCAGGTAAGCTTTTCACACCACCAACCTGTTTCATCTCTTCTCATGCTGCTGGCTCTCCTCATACAACAGCACCATCATGAAATCAAATCCAGCCAAGCATTTGATCCACCCTCCCAATATTAACTGCCTTTCATCACTGTCAACTGACTGCTGTAAAGCCAGAGCTAATCTTTTCAAATTAAAATTAGCATACGGTGGATACATTTACCCGAAGCTCCTCACAGGGTTGAGAGTTGAAACATAGACATATTGTCCTCTCTGGTTACCACAGGCTGCTTACTATTAATTTGTTGATACCTGTGGGTTTTTTCTGTTTGTCTAAAACAAGCCGTGCAGTCCAGAGGAGCCTCGCCATAATCAGACACGCTCGTCAGAAGAAGCAGCCGAAGCAGTACTGCATGTACTACAACCGCTTCGGCAAGTGTAACCGTGGCAACAGCTGCCCCTACATCCACGACCCAGACAAGGTGGCCGTCTGCACCAGGTAAAAATAAAGAAAAATGCCCTGATTCTGATTATCAGTAAGGATGGATAATCCATGAACACTATACCCAGTGTACACCACTGGAGCTGCAAAGTTGGAGTTTTTTCAGGTTCAGGAAGTAAAGGTTTTATTTATTTTCCAATGCTCAGTGTACCTGACATGTGAAGCACTTTAAGGTTTGTATGGATACCATCTACCATGAACAAAGATCCACAGCAAACACGCTACAATGTCTGCTGCTTGCGGTGGATCTTTGTCGCATGTCAATGCCAATCTTGATTCAAATGATTTTCTTAGTTTTGTTCTTTTCTCCTCTTAGCTTCTGTGTATTCAGGCTTGTTTCTGTTGTAATCTGCAGGTTTCTTCGAGGCACGTGCAAGCAGGCAGACGGGACTTGCCCGTTCTCCCATAAGGTGGCGAAGGAAAAGGTAACAGAGCACAGATGCACCCACATGCGTTGTTAGACAACATGGTGTTTTGTGGATTTTAGTGGGTACAGCGTGTAGCTATAATATGACACACTAGGTGGGTAAAGTCATCGTGGATCGTATTCACGTTCTTGGCACAGCTCCTGTTTCCATGCTACAGGAAGAAGTGATGAGGACTTGACCTCATGGGGGGGTTGAGGCAGCGACGTATGGGTAAATGATCAGCCTAAAGGTAGAAGGCGTCATCTGTTCGATCTACAGACCAGTCTTCTCCTCTCTCATCACTTCTATCCTTGTAAATATGTATAAATGTATGTAACTCTGTGAGTGCACAGTGCTGAAAAACACACGAAAAACATTTGTTAAATGACATGGAACACAACCTTCACCTCAGACTTATTGATTTATAATGAAAACCAGTCAATCTGCGACCAGAGCTGTCAATAATGGATAGTTGAATGAACTGCATTCCCGTTGTGTAGTCAATCTAACAAAACTTTCCCAATTTGCTTTGTTGAATTTGATTACAGTTTCCTTAAAGATTAAAAAATTGAATAGCTTCCACAACCAATCACATATAACCGCAAGCTCAATCAACCAATCAGCCAACAGCCCACCACTTTTATGTGGTTTACTCTAATCAAACATCAATCAAACGTCAATCTAATCAAAAGTGAGCCAATGTGAGACAGTAATTACATGATCTGGTGTATAAAACAATGTAGACAAAAAATGTTGTTATCAATGTTCATTTCATAACTTTCCTTGGTACAGATTTAGGGTTGTTGTCACTTGACCTTCAAGAAACTTGATAACTCATATCACATAGTATCACCTGGTAGCTGTGTCCACAATTGGCCTAAGCCGTGTGTGTGTGTGTGTGTGTGTGTGTGTCTGTCTGTCTGTCTGTCTGTCTGTCTGTCTGTCTGTCTGTCTATCTGTCTGCCTGTCTGTCTGTCTGTCTGTCTCTCTGTCTGTCTGTCTCTCTGTCTGTCTGTCTGCCTGTCTGTCTGTCTGTCTGTCTCTCTGTCTGTCTGTCTATCTATCTATCTATCTATCTGTCTGCCTGCCTGTCTGTCTGTCTGCCTGTCTGTCTGTCTGCCTGCCTGTCTATCTGTCTGTCTGTCTGTCTGTCTGTCTGTCTGTCTGTCTGTCTGTCTGTCTGTCTGTCTGTCTGTCTGTCTGTCTGTCTGTCTGTCTGTCTGTCTAGGTGTGTGTGTGGGTGTGTACTCTTGCCTGTCTCAGGGAAAGTGTAGTCGCTCAACAAGGGAAAGCATTTTCTTCTTTTTTTCCCTTGACCAACAACCCTATAACAGGTGCCTCACCCTCCCCACACACACACACACACACACACACACACACACAATGCCTTGCACCTGTGTTGGTTGTCACACTGCCGCCTGTGAGTGATGAGAGCCCAGCTGTCTGTTTGCAATGATGCCCAAATCTTTGGCCCATCCCTCCACAGGATACTCCCGCTCTTATTTCATGTGGACCCCTTAAACAGGACTGTAAGGGGGGACATGGGGTTGATGTGAGGGATGGGGGGTTGTCAAGGGTTATACACCCAGCAGCCCTCTGAACCTGATCCAGACACTAGTGTGGATAGCCCAAATCCTGCACCCAACCCTACTGTCTCCCCACTACCACAAATACCTCGAAACTAGACACCCCTGAGCCTACTCCCCTGGCATTGCTGCCCTACACCCGGGAACACCAACCCCCTTCTCTTCCCTCCCTCCCTCCACCACTGGACCAGCCTGTGCACACATCCAGAGCACATAAACACATCATGAGAGCTGGACGGGCTGCAGCCTGGATAAATATTTCTGTAGCAGTTAATGAGGTAGAACTGATCCCATCCCAACAAGGAGGAGTCCCTCTCACACTCCGCCTCCCCCGACCTCCCCCCTAACTTTCTCCACCAGACCCCCTCAGAGGTATATTTAGACCGGCTTCCACACCGAACAGTAGATCTCTCCACTCACACATGCACACACAGATGCTGTCAAGACGCACATTCACTTTCACTCTGCGGCTGTCAACTACAATTAAGGTAATTTAGCCGCTCAGCGTGACAAATTGCCTGGCACACGAGACGTCTGCACTGTTCATGGTGGTGGTGTGATCTTAGAACCACATGTCTGTTTACACATTCATATAATCTCATGTAATCTGGCGCTCACATCGCCCCAGCTCCCTTCTTTATTCATTCATGGTGACGTGATCTTCATTGAAAGGAAAAAGAACAGCAACACAGACTAATTGGCGTGACATTGTCCATGACATAAACCACTTTATATACACTGCTGGGCTAAAAAAAAAAGTCACACAATCTAATATTTCATTGGTCTGCCTTTAGCTTTGATTACAGCACGCATTCACCGTGGCATTGTTTTGATAAGCTTATGCAATGTCACAACATTTATTTCTGTCCAGAGTTGTAATTTTTCACCAAGTTTAATGAGTTTATTGATCATGGGAGAGTCTGCCGCTACATAAAGTCTTCTCCAGCGCATCCTAGAGATTCTCAATGGGGTTTATTTGATCCCAATGAATCGTGGCATTTTTGTCTGGGAATATGCCCGTGCCATCAGGGAAGAAAAAAATTAATTGATGGAAAAACCTGATCATTCAGTATCTTCAGGTAGTCCACTGTCCTCATTTTTTGGGCACATAACATTGCTGCACCTGGACCTGACCAACTGAATCAACCCCAGATCATAACATCCCTTGAGTTCTCTCTGTATTGTTCGTGTGGAAATGCTCTCACATTCTCTATTGAACACAGCCGTGAGTTCTACTGTTGTTTTTTTACAGTCAAATGTTTAAAGTGATCTCCATTCACGATCATTCAAGACTTTTTTCTGACCACATTTCTTCCTCGAAGATAATGGTTCACCAGTATCCTTCTAGTTTTAACGATGCGTTGGACAGTTCTTAACCCAATTTTAATAGTTTAGTAGTTTTTTCTTTGCTTGGTGCATGCCAATACTTTGACCCTTACATATTTTCCACAACCACAGGATATGTCTTCCAGCATGGTTATATAAGAAATGAGAAGCTACTCACTTCATCAGTAAGGGTTAAATAACTTTTATAACTTTTTAGGCTTTGTTGAGTACTATGAACAGTTTCTTATGTTGAGATGGCTCACATATTGGTGTTTTACTTTCTCTAGATGCCGGTGTGTTCATATTTCCTGAAGGGAATCTGTAACAACAGCAACTGTCCCTACAGTCACGTCTATGTGTCTCGCAAAGCTGAAGTGTGTGAGGACTTCGTCAAGGGCTACTGTCCTGAGGGAGAGAAGGTACTACACACACACACAGACATACACACACACACTCTCTCACAAAGACACACATTAAATCAGGCAGTGCTTGAATCAATTTGATGATTCTGCAACAACAAACCCAATATCCCCCCCCCACAACACAAATCAGCCCCCAAAAAATCGTCTAAACTGGCGTTGAACTCAACAGCCTAAACATTTGTCCACTCACCCCACCTGAATGCCAGCACCAACATACATTTTGCCCCTGCCGATGTCTGGGTTTCGTGTCAGACAGCAGACGTGCATTTTTCAGTGGTCTTCTGAATAAACCAGAATTTGACCTATTCATACAGATGCATACCCTCTGGCTAATCGGCATTTATAGAAGATATGAAACAGAGAATTAGAATGATAAAGCACTGAACACAGTCAGGTTTCACTTTCACTTCTCTCTGCTTGTTTACTGTGTTGTGCTCTTTAAGTCTCTCTCTCTTGCTCTCTCGCTCTCTCTCTCGCTCTCTCTCTCGCTCTCTTCTCTGTCGGTCTCTCTCTTGGGAGTCACTTGAAAAGGCATTTAATGATCAATATCTTCAAATGAAGTCTGTCTCAAGTACAGACACCTGTTCACCAAAGAAGCAGAATCCGAGACATGGTCAGCTCATCCTGAAATTTCTAACTTCGATAAAATACCTACATCAGGGACATAATATTTTTGATTTAAAGATTAAAATTTTCATTTAAAGATAAAGAGAACAGAGGGATAACATCTCAGCAAGATATGTGGCTTTTCTTGCATAGCAGCAGAGAACAGATTGTAATAAATATTGAATTTCACAGAAGCATTAGTTTTTTTTCTCTGGATTAAAAAAAGTGATTGGAATAGTTGAAACAAGAGCCTACACTGTAACTCCTATGTTACACACATCAGTGTTTGTTGGTTTGATCTCACAGGATCTTTATTTAGTGCTGCGTTGATGTTGTTACCTGATTAGTTAGTTCTTTGTCTAAGCTGTGCTCTTCATTCAAACATATAATTACATTGTACAGCATGTATACAGCTCCTCTGAGTTTAACTGAAGCTTAGGTAAACAAGTAGTTTGGAAACCAATCCGCCTTACACACACACACACACACACACACACACACACACACTCACACACACGTACCCAGTGACACACAGGCAGGAACAGCTGCAGGGGGTGGTGGTCCATAATGGCATAACTGTAGTGTTTGAGTGACACATTGCAGGCCTGATGGGTAAGAGAGAGCCACCTACACATGACTGGAGACACCCGAGTCGCCCCAACACTCTGTCCCCACATCCACCTCAAACACACACCCCACTCCCCCCCTCCTATGTTTGTACCTCCTTTTGTCTATCCCCGTCTCCCCCTCTCCTCCTCTCTCTGCTCGTTTTTGTGCGCCGAGTGTGAAACAGATGCTTTTTCACACTGTCAGACCTCATTTAAATAGTGCATGGGGAAATGAGGATATAGAAAACAAAAGGGATATTAATATTTATTCTATTAGCTGAAGTGCTTAGGTCTGTGATTTTCCCTGTGTGTGTGTGTGTGTGTGTGTGTGTGTGTGTGTGTGTGTGTGTGTGTGTGTGTGTGTGCGTGCCTGAGTGCATGTGTGTGTGTGTGTGTGTGTGTGTGTGTGTTTATGGAGCGGTGCGCTGTGAGGCTCTGGTGGCTCTGTGATGGATAGCAGGCAGTAATTATAGATGGGAAAACTGCTGAGCATGGCACTATGGGCCAGGCAGGCAGACACTCCAGCAGCTCAGGGGTTAAGTCTGCTCCTCGCCTCCTCCATCCTCCTCCTTCATCCTCCTTCTCCTCCTCCTCCTCCTCACAGACTTGCCACTATGCTCCCTCATCCTGGCTTTGTCTCACACTCACCCTCACCCTATATATATATGTGTGTGTGTGTGTGTGTGTGTGTGTGTGTGTGTGTGTGTGTGTATATATATATTCCCTTTTTCTCATGACATCAAATGTGGCTCCTACATTCTCTCGCAGGTTCTGACACTTAAAAATGGCCGTTCGGCTGATGTTGAACCATTTCAGCATCAGTCTGTAACAAACTTTATGATTGGCTTTTTAGCTTAATGAATCAGTATTTTTCTTTAGAATGCCATCTACATTTTTAAGGTATGAGCACACGAGGATTTACTTTGTTGTGGAAATGTTGGGTTAGTTTCAATGTTCGTCTCTCTACACGTGCAGGCCTGGAATTAAGTCTTTTTTTGGGCACAGCAAAGTCGGCTTGCATGGGCTTACTGTAAATAGGTGTAATTCCTGCCCTTCGTGGACACATGTACATAACTTCTGCCATATACAAAATATAGAGTATGTGCATGTTTGCAGAGTTGGTTCCACTCTCTGCTGGGTAATTCAAATACAGCTTTGAACAGAAAATAAGGCGACAAGCCAGGCAGTCTTTGTCGGCATTTGTATTTGAGCTCAGCCTTCGGTGAAGATGCATCTGAAAAGGTGAACTTGCACTTTTCCTCAGTCCCTTACTTTAAAATTCCTTTGGCACTAAAGGGAAACACATACTTGCAGAATCTTGACTTACATCACCTCAGGATAGGCCATCCACTGTCCCAACACTGGAATTTCCAGAAAAGCACACACATCTTGGCCATCCATTACAGGACCTCAACAACGTTTCTGTCTTTAGGACGCATTCGCTGTGTTCTACAGATGTCACTCTGTAGCTCAGACAGTCGTTGTGTGTTTAAAAATCGTTAAAAAATGCAAGACGCTGCTGTATTGCATGTAGGTGTAGGGCAAAACATAAAATACAGTCCAGGATTTCCAGTTTAGTAATAGCTCCATGAGTATGAAGGCTTTTTATAGCTTTTTTATGTTTTTATAGAGGAGACGGTCATTATTCTAGTCATTATGAGATCTCTCTTGTGAGACCCGCCAAGATTACAGGTACTGACACAAACAAAGTGCTGCGTGCCACAAGGTCACATCATTTGTTGAAGAAAGCCACGTGCATCCTCACAGCGACGAGGTAGACGTGACTTTAGAATGTCCCTGTGGGGTAAACATGTACTGGGACGCTGCCTGCTTGTTGCCGTCTGGTGCGTGTCTAAAGACAACACAGCACATGTAACTGGGCAGGTTTAGTGAGAAAATTGAATGGAATCATGCCGTGCCACAGTGAGTTATCATCGTGTGCTCGTCGATGAAGTGAATGAGGAGGCAGCATATTTTTGATGCGCTGTTCATGTCGGTCTGAGGACAATGTAGTTGTATAGTATCAGTGTGAACTTTAATTTTCTTAATACCACACTCTGTATGTTAATACCAAAGCAACCTGAGCTGTTCTCTGCTCGAGACAAGAGTGTCGGCTTAATGCCCAAAATGTAAATGCATGAGATACTTTACTTTATATTTTACTGTCTTTTCTGTCTCCCGCCCTCCCTCCTTCTCGCCCTCTCTTTCTTGCTTCTTTTGCTCATTCTCTCAGTCTCTTGGTAAATGTGCTGACTCCTCCTGGTTTTGGCCCAGCAGAGAGCTCTCTAATAGGCCCCAGAGATATCCCAGCATTCCTTAAATCAAGTGGAAAATTGTTAACTTGGTGTTGGATAAAGATGTTCTGTCCACTTTAGCTTTTTCCTCCTCTCTCTCTCTCTCTCTCTCTCTCTCTCTCTCTGTGTCTTTTTATGAAAATGAGGATGTATGGAGCTGTTGGGATCAGACTGAGCTTTTGCAGTCAACAGTCAAGAATATACAGTTTTTGATGTGGCCCTTTTTCAGTTGGTGCACAGGAGTAGGCTGGGAGGTATAAGCCTTCCTTACAAAGTTACATGTAATATTGTGGAGTTGTTAGGCATCACATTGGACTGCGTGTTAATGGCTAAAAAGTTCAGCTTAATAATGCTTTTACAAATCTGTCTGTGAAAGGAATGCGATCGAGCATTTTTTTGTCAAGCAGAAAAACTTTTTTCATGATAAGAACCCCACATTAGCTTGCAATCAAAACACATGATAAACATTTTATTGTGAGGTCTGCAGCCACAGCAACAGTACATAAACAAAAACTGTGAATGTGATCGGTCAAGCAGTTTACCTGTCAATTGGAAAAGCTCAGTACTATCAAATGGAAACCAATGACCTGGCCTCTGGCAGCAACGGCCAATGTTTTGGGGCTTCTTGTGTATCTAGGGTGTGATAACTGATATCCAGGTCACTGCCTCTTCTGGGCACCTCTCATTGTTTACAGTCTGATTTGTAAACTTGAAATTTGAGCATGGAGTTGAGAGATGACTTTTATTTTTAATTCATCTGCATATGAATCTATATTGATTCAAACGAATCTAATAAGAAGCTTAATCGACATCAGACGTTAACTGACGGGTTCAGAGATTGCGTTGGGTCAGTGCATTTTGCCTCGTTTGCTCTCCAAACATTCAGCCAAAAGCATGCTCAAATGTGATTTGATTAACATCAGTGTATTTCTCAGCCCTATCAGGACCTGAACATGACCTGGTTCGGTACTGATGTCAGACACCAGATAAAACATCACTGGCACCAGCAGCAAACCTGATTTGTTGAGCGAAATGTGATGTCAAAGCTGCAGCCCTATAAGATGATCCGGAGAAACATTTGACAGCGAGCTGACCCGTGGCCGCCCTGGCACCAAAGGGTGCAGGAACATGGGTGTGAGGGCAGTGAGAGGGGCTTTGATGGCAGTGAGTCAAGGCTGCTGGGGCCCAGAGAGAGTTGACCACAGCGTCCTGGAAAATTGATCTCAGGACCCCTCTCCCCTCCACACACACACATCCCCCGATACACACTCTATTTTTGGGACCAATCTGCTTCCCAGTCCCGCACTCCTCACCCCAGCACTCGCAGACACACACTACTCGCAGCCTGTACCCCATAGTGAATATAATTAGCTTTTCTGACAGGTGGGAGGGATCAGATCTCATGGAGAATGAAGCTACCAATTTACACCCTTATTACACTGTCATACACACTCAGTTGCAAACATGCATGTGTAAGCTCTCCCATGCACAATGCTTCCCAGAATGACGTTAACGGTGACCCACTTGCTCAACTGGTATGTTAAAGGAGAGGGTGACAGAAAGAGTGTCTGTCAAAAGTAGGAGAAGAGTGGATGGAATAAAAGAACAAAATATCAAGTACCGTTGATTACGTCAAATGCTGTCACGCAGATCTTTATCTTTGTGTAGTGAAATCATAGGCACATTATTCGAGACAGAAAACTTTCACCTTGTTCAAGAAACTTAAAGTAAATGATTTACTCTCGAGCTTCCATTAAGGTTTAAGATTTAGAAGTTATTGTAGATTGGATTTGATGGTTAGAATTTGGTTGAATTTGCAGCCACAGCAAAACAGCATTGCAGCATTCTCCTCAATAACTTAAGTAGCTGGGGTCTTGTTTAAACTGTAAAATAAAAGTCAGAAAACACAAAACAAGACACAAAATGGCTCCATACAGCTCGTCCACTGTAATTCAAGTCTCTGGAAGCCCAGAAATCCCAAATTGATCTGAAAAGACGTTACTCCTTGACGTGCAGTCAAGCTCGTCCGTCCTGACACTTTTTGCACTGTAGCAGCGACAGTTAGAGATTTCAGCTTTGGAAAGGGTGTTCCTGCATTTCTTGTTTGTATCTCTGTCACAATCAGAAAAGTCAACATCACAAAACACATATATTAATGAAGACCTGAACCGAATCCACACATACTGGAGTTCTGTTCCAGTATCTGGAGACTTGCATTTCTTTGTGAGAGCTGGTACAATTGAAACCTGTGCCTCTGTGTTTTTGTCTCCCTCTCTCTGACCTCCAGTGTAAGAAGAAACACACTCTGGTGTGTCCAGACTTCTCCAAGACAGGATCCTGCCCTCGAGGAGCCCGCTGTAAGCTTCAGCACCGTCAACGAGCCAAACGAAGCGCAAGCAACACCACCAGCACCCCTGTCAAGAGAGCCCGAATCAAGGAGCCCTCCAAGAGGTCACAGAAGCCGATTGTACCGAGAAGAATCAATCATCTGAATTCATTTATGAAGTTAAAATCCTTAAACTTACTTTTCTGAAAAGAAACTCTCTTTCTTCCAGGCCCTGCCTCTCTGTCCTCATCCCAGAGGTCTCTCAGGTAGCTCCAGGTGTGCCCACCAAAGGTCCTCTGGTACTGCCATCATTCATCTCCCTCTCCAGCTCCCCAGAGGAGGCAGATGCACCAGACACACCACTTGCTGAGACCTCACAGGTTAAAGGTATGGAAAGACGCTACCCAGTAAACTTGGAGCACCTTAGAGTAAGACTGCCTCGATTACCATTTCTGGGGCTTCAGAGTTTTTATGTGCGTGAGCTTTGAGACTTATTAAACACCACAGAGGAGCTCTGTTTCTTTGGCTTTTTCAGTTTTTTGCCTCTACTCCAGTGAAACCAACGCAACAACAATATCTCCTTCCTTAAAAAAAAAAAAAAAAAAAAACTCATAAAAACAAAACATGGAAATACATTAGGAAAGCATTAATTCCACTTCCATCTCCAAATAAGCAGTTAAAATGATCTGATTAGATTTGGTTTGTCTACAACTTGTGGGATTGTCCGACAGCTCCTATTTCTGCCCTTGTTGGACCCCACATCTCCAAATCTGTGAAATAAAGTTTAAACTGATAGGAATTAAGGGGAAAAGCAGGAAAAAGTACATCCAAGTTGTCAAAAAATAGAATATTCCTTAAGAGGACTAACAGCTTTATTTAATGTTAAGGTGCAGATTGTCAGTCATATTGAGCAGAGACATTTTGTGGAAGGATCATGCTCGTTATAAAAGCCACAGGATCAGGCCTGAGTTCATGTGAATGGGGAGTGGTGATTGGTCTGAGCTGCAGACAGATAATGATGATCAGAGCGGGGCTTTAGAGTGAATGTGATGATGCTCAGGGGAGGAGTAATAATGCTCCGAGGACAGAGGTAATAATATTTAGGTTTTTGGGTGGATGGAGGCACAGCTGAGCTCTCTGTTGACAGACTTGACAGATAGAGGATTAGGAGAGAAGCTGCCTCCCCCCTCCAATGTACTCCCCCATCCTCCTCTCCCCCGCCAGGCTTGACCGTCCACCTGCCCCTGCAGGCTGGACACGCATGCACAAATGCATTCAGGCTTACACCACAATACACTGGTTACTCTTATTTGACTGAATTTGTAAAATGTATTTATTTTACTTTATTTCCTTGTTAGTTTCACCTGATACTCACCTGACTGTAGATAATATGGTGATTAAGTCAAGATAAATGAATTTGTAACACCACTTGCTGAGCAAAATCTTTTCTTTGGTTGTTCTTTTAAGATTTCCTTAAAATCATCAAAAACATGTCATAAAAAGGCAAAGTAAGGTTTTCCACAAAAGTGTACTAGTTTCCCTCAAAAATAAGATTGAATTTCATCTTGGGTAAAGAGGTGACAGAGATGTTTTTCATTGACTAACAAAATCAAAATGTCCCAAGAGACTTGAACTGCTCAGAGACAACAGATTTGTAACTGCTTAGGTGGAAAAGCTGGACATGGATCATCAAACTCCTCTTAACTGTGCACTGTTAGAAGATCTGCAGTTAGCTATTGCTGAGATTTTCTTTTGTGTTCATCAGTTGTTCCAGTCAGTCATGGTTGATGATTTCCAGGCTAAATCCATCTATTTTGTAATTTGAATTTGTAATGGTCTATATGCATTATTGACTTAACATACACAGGATTTCTCAAATCTAATCATCTCCTAAATAAATTGCAAATAAACTATTTGGGGCAACCACTCAATCCCTACCCGAATGGAGCAGTCCACCGTTTACGCCTGAGAACTCAGATTTGGAGGTGCTGACTCTCAGATCGACTGCTTCACATTTGACTTAAAACCACTGGATGGAGCAGTGGCGGAATCACATCTGCGAAGAGCAGAGAAGTAATTCTGAGATCCCCAAACTAGACATGCAGGCCCCTATGACTGCGCCTGAGATCTTATCCATGAAATTCAGGACCAGAACAGGTGACAACCCCTGGCAGAGCCCAACACCCACTGGAAATGTTTTTTTGAATTCCTGCCTTAATGAGGACACTGCTCTGACTCTGATTATATAAGGACTGAATGGCTCATAGCAACCGCTCCAGTGCGTCCCCTACAAGGCTCCTGGAGGATATGATCACAAGCCATCTCCAAGTCACACACTGGATGGGCAAACCTCCATGACCCTACTAGTAACCCTGCAAGGGCAAAGAGCTGCTCCACTGTTCCTCATCCAGTACAGTGTCGGGATTGCTCCTCCTCAATTTGAGATTATCAGTAAATCGGAGCCTTCTTTCAAGCTCCCTTGAATAAGTTTCACCTTGGAGGCAGAGTAGTGTGATACCCCGATAATAGGAGAACCCTGCAGTCTCCCTTTTTATACAATGGGAACCAACAACCAACTTCAATGCAACATGTTGGCCAAGACAGCCCAACAGTCTCCAGACAGAGCCTTCAGTATCCCAGCACAAATCTCCTCCAGACTCCCTCCACTGAGGAGCTTCTTAACTACCTCATAGACCTTTGTCAGGCATGGGGCTTCCCCTGACTTTTCAAACGCAGAGGAGCTGTTGGTTGAGTTCCTGAGCGTGTTCTTTCCATTGCTCAACAATTTACCCAGCTGTGGTCAACGTTTCTCTTCCACCTGCTGAACATAGCCTGAGCCATGCCCTGCTTTTCCTTCCTGAGAGTCGTCTGACAGTTTGTAAGAACTTCCTTAAGGCTGACAGATAGTCAGTCTTCATAGTCCTCCTGGAAGTCCTCCCCCACAGTCCAGACCAACACAGCCTTTCTGGCCTACCATCAGCAATGGATGATGTCTAACCCTAATACTAAAACAACAAAGGTTTGTTCTGTGTTGTTTGCAGTGATGTTTCTGGTCACTCTTACTTTTTCAGTGGGTAATCCTTCCTCTCTTTCATGGTTTATATTTGGTCTCCTCTGCTTGGAACCATGCAGGACCTTTGATCTGACCTGCGTCAACTTGACCTCTGACCTCCTCCTCTCACTTACACACACAGCCCAAAATTCAAATTCTAATTCTAATATTATTGTTGCAGCAGATGTTCTCATAATGTGTTCTTGTAAGTTTCTGTTTGTTTTTTGGCGTTCATTCTTTGGTCTCATATCCTTTCAAAGGAGTGTGTTGCTCAAATCCAGAAACCCTAAAGCCCAGTCTAAGTTACTCCATGTTTTTCTTTTTGTTTGCTTCTTGCTTTTACTCTGATGTTTATCATCATTTTGATCAAGAATCTCAGGAAAGATGATACAGTAGACTGTACGACTGTACAAACATCTGCCTCCGACTGTGAAAATAAACATAGGCATCAATCAACAGGAAACCTAACAATGTTGATAACTGATCAGCTATTAAAGTCACATGTTGAGTAGAAATGCCAAACAGTGCCTAGTTACAACTTTTACAATGTGTGAATTAGATGCTCTTCTCTGTTTTATGTCATTGTAAGTGGAATCACACTGAGCTCTGGAAACTTGCAATTGACATGTTTTACTATTTTCTGACATTTAGTTGTTGATAAAACAAAAAGTAACCAACAGATTAATGGGAAATTAAACTGTTAGTCACAGCTCTAGAACTGAGCTGCTGTAGTATTTTCCTGTTCAAACACACGTGTGAATCATTTCGTCGTCGCTCCGCCCACTCCGTCCTGCTGGTTTGTGCTCTTAAGTATTACTAATGACACTCTGGTCCTTCAGTAACACACTGCACCGCCCAGAGCCTCATTAAAGGTGGAACTAAGCCAAACAAGCTCCTCTTCACTTTGCATAAATTAGCTCAGACGCAATGTATCACTGCCAGACTGTTACTTCACACACACACACACACACACACATGTGCGCGCTTCCTGTACACACACCTTCATCCATCCCTGTTGTCCTGCCCTCTTCCTCATTTACTCATCAACTGAGATGTCATCAGTCAGTGTTTCAGCAGTTTTTCAGCACACAGAAGATCAGAGTCAGTTACACACCACTGAACAGACACACAGTGTTTTTGTTCTTTAAATTCTGCCAATACTCACCTTTTCATTTTAATCTGTTGTTTTTTCTTCCACAGAGAAAAAGCTGCAGATCAAGCCTCGGCTGTGAGACGACAGAGACCAGCAGCACTGGAGGTGAAAAACACTGTGCTCACCTGACAGGTGTACTGTATGTGTCTCTTCCTTTGAATTTCTTCACTCAGGGCCTGAAAGTTTTATCTTCTATATCATTAACTGTGTTTTACATATCAATTTGGGTGTTTACAGCACAGATTTTCTCATCAGGTTTTGTACATTTTAAAGAAGACAAATAAAATATCAACTCTTGCTGTATCTTGTTTCACAGACTCTTTTTGACACGTGAAGTCAGTGCTGTGAGAGTGTTTATAGGCTGTGAGTGTGTTTCTGTTTGGGAGTGCTGGTGTCGTCACATGACCCGAGCATGTTTGTGAGAGTTTTCATTGGGAAGGTGGTGACAGAAACAGCAGTGCCCCTCACTTTAAAGGCCGGAGACGGGACACATGAGTGGCCAGTGACTTCATCCTCGCCATGCTATGAGCTATGTGTGTGTGATTTGAAAGAATGCGTTCATGCAGACAAAGAAATAAGTCTACGTTTTCCTTCATGCTAAAACTAGAATAGTTTGAAGACGCATACAACACATTTGAAATCACCCTTTTCTTCCACTTACACAAAATAAAATGCTTATTGTCTTTGTTTCAGACAGCATTTAACGCAAAAAAAACCCTTTGATTTTCAATCTGGTTGAGAGGAGCGGTGTAAACCTATTGATGATTCGATCAATAGGAAAATATGAGTGCAAAATAACCATGTAAAAGCTAGATCTCATTGTTTCTCTCGTTCAGTGCCCTCTCCACATGTTCATGTTCTGTGATGTGAACATGTCTTTTGGGGGGACAGAAACATGTATAATGTAAGAAAAGCCCTGTAAGCCAAGACTTTTCCCCTCGAGGGCCAAAACTGAAACTTAATGGTGACACAGGCCAAAAATTGAACAATTATCGTATTGTCTTGTTTTGATGCAAAATGGTAGTAATGGTAGGACTTTCTGCACAGTGTCACTCTGACCGCCGTACTTGGATTATGAAAAATAATTAATACAATTTCCTACATATTTGAAGAGCATTTTGCCTCACAAAAAACAGCAAAAAACTTTTTGATTCATTTCCACAGCAAGACTCC
>OMLP01039594.1:34339-46242 GCA_900302685.1 Spondyliosoma cantharus | reverse complement strand
ACGAGTCATTCTTTAACCTTAAATCAAATGGACTGTACAGTAAGCAGGGCCGGAACTAAGATTTTAGTGATAACGGGGCCATGAGTCCCCACACTGATAGCCCCCCCAAACCCTATGAATATTTCACTGACCAAAAAAGTTTGCAGAACTTTTAGATTTGTTTTTTTGTTTTGACATTTTAAACCTGCATTTGTAAACAGCTCCCCAGGAACAACACTGATGACACAATCTTTGTATCTGACCTTTGTATCCTCGGTGGAAGCTACAGGCATGACAATAACCTGTGGTTTGTGTTCACACCATATTCCTTTCTAAGAATATTTGTTTCCTTCATATAACTCTTGCAACAATTCTTACGTTATTGTGTCATCACTTCGCTTTTTAAATTTGATTTGGCAGCATAGTTTGTCTGGAAAAACAACTAATCCTGTAAAAAAAGACTCCCCTTCCCCTTTTAGACAAACTAAGTGGTATTGTTAGTGCAGGGTCACATGGACACAGTGACATAATTATTCATTTTTCATGACCTCTGGGCAGAGCTCATGAGCTTTAAAGTGTCCAGCAGCTCATCCTGTCTTGTGATGTACACACTAATTCAAGTTTTAGCAGGCTGCAGCTTCTCCACAAGAAAGAGGGGCTTCGCAAATTAACAAACAACAGGCCAATCTTTGGCATCTACAGGAAATTAAACTCATCCCGACAGCAGATAGTCATATCACTGTCGCCTCTGACTGGTGTAGAAAATAATAACTGCGGCACATTTACAGACAGGCTGCCTGCAGGCGATAAGTGCTCGAGTTGTGGTGTTTTCATTCATTCAATCATGTATGTGTATGTGCATGTGTATGTGTATGTGAACTACTCAGATACAGCAGAACGACAATTCAGCTTGTTGCTGTAAGATTATGTTTTTTTTATGTTAACTTATAATTCACTCAATGTTATTTATAGAATATTTATTATTTTCAGGTACATGCCCACCATAAGGGGTTTGTGTTTGTCTGGACAAAGACTCACTGGTTCTCAGCGGAGCTTCACATTTTTAATATTCAGAACAAACAAAACTTGGACAGCCGTCATTGTTCTCTGCTCATTTTCTTTTGACAACGAATTATCCCGATCAGCTGTTCTGATGATTTATAACCATGCCGTGTAACACAAATACTTAATTACTTTATTCAATTTATAGAGAACATTTCAAATATATTGATTAGGGATCTTGGAAATGGAAATCTAATGAGCACACTATACAAGTGCTTTAGTAGCATCACTTTCCTCACCTGAGCAAGTTTACCGTTGAGTTGGCTGATGTGTGGAGACTCGGGGAGTAGACAGCCAGCCTGTCTTTGATATCATTGTTCAGCCTCTGGTAAAGAGACCTGGATCTGCTGACAGCAATCATCACAGGAGGAGATGTGTTGTCAAGCCGGAGGAGCCCCAACAGTGCGCTGCTGTCTTCATTTACCAGCGATGGAGCTGATGATCCAGACCAGAAGATTAGAAAAGTCAGAACATTAATAACAGCGAAAAAAAAAAAAAAGTCCCTTAAACAAAAGATAACACACACTCAGTACGATAGTGTAACGGCATACTGTATGAATTAAAGACCACTCTCATTTGACTGCGCTGCAATCTCTGCTGGCAGACATAAGAGAGCAACAGCTCAGGCCAGGAGGATAGATGCCTTTTAAGGGCATGTTCAACTGTGTTTGAGTCCACTTGATCCTGCTGCTCGCTGATGTGAGGTCGTGTGTGCTGCTAGAGTGAGTTATGCAGCAGAAAGATGCCATAAAAAAAAACACATAGAGCTGGAGTTACAGCTTATTTGTTTAACTGTAACTGTGATTAATGGACTGTTTTTTTCTCCTACACTTTTAAACAAGCATGAAATACACACAAAAAGAAGACAGACAGACATTTAGAGGAGGAAAATGTATACAGCTGCATAGAACTTTTTAAAAGCTTGAACCATAAATCAAAGACTTCAACTCACCACTTGAAAATGTCGGCGATTCCTCATCTACAGACGCTGCTATGCCATTACACGTGCTGATCCACCTTTATAAGACTGTCTAATGTGCCTCTGTTGCATCAGCGCTCGCCTAATGTGAAGTGTGAAAACGTACTTGAAGTGCACACAACCGCGACAGCTGATTTGTTTCACAATCACTTCTTCGGAAGTGTTTGTGAAAAATGCTTCCTGCATCTAAACTGGAAGTGGCCTCTGTCTTTTTGTTTGACACAAACAAGTCCTTCAGCATATCTATTTACAGCTGGAGGAACTAGACTCGACGAGCTCTGAGGTGGCTGCAGAATGTCTTCTTGGCTGACAGACAAACTAGGTTTTTTTAATGGTCAAAGTTTCGTTGATTTTTGATTCCAGGTAATGCAACAAAAGAAAACGGATGCCAGCACTGTCAATTCGTTTGTTGTGTTTAGAGTTACTTCCAAGTTGAAATGTGACAGGAAATGTAAACACGCTGTTATGCTACATCCATAAAAATAAGCCCAGGTTACATTCACGGCAGTTACATGTAGCTCTAACATTATAACAATAATGAAGGTAGGACTTAGAGCGTTAAAGAAGACAGCAACCACACTGAGAGGTGGTATTTCAGTGCAACACGTGACATTTTCACAATAACTGAAGTGGAACAACATGGAATTTTTCCTCTGAACATCACCAGTGTTTTGTTTCCCGTGTCATACGAAATTACAGACCTTTTACACAAACAGGTCCTAGCAGGAAATGCTTAGGCGAAGCAAAAACTATTAGCAATGGCTCTGTTCCATGTGTCATAGCAGGGCAGGCACAGGTGTAATTAATATCATTGACCATGGCTGAGATACAATTAAGTGCATCTGAAAGCTTTGTCAGCGAGCCAGGATACACAGTGACAGGCCCTGAAATGTGTGAAACTTAAAGAAATCCAGCAATTATTCATATTATTAATTACACCTGTGGTTTTCCTGCCATTTCATGTCAAAAGGTCTGCGGGGGAAAAAAATGGTCAAGCTAATTTGGATGCAGCCTTTATTAATGTTACAAAGTTAACCTGTGCTTTTTCCAACATGGAATGCCATCTCAGTGTCTGCCATGCAAAGACGTTCATTTGATTTAATATTTCTAAAATCCCCCCAAAAATGTGGTTTTCTTATTACTCCTTCAATTTTTTGACCTTCGTCGTGCAGAATGACGTGTGTGCAGAGTGTGACAATAACGGGCTGTTTTCACACACGTCTCAGAAGTAAAGAAAGTTCCTCTGATGCCTACGCATGAGCATGATTTTATGACATCACAACTAGTTTGGAAACCTCGTGGTTCAATAAGCAACTGTGATGTGGCAACGTGAACCCTCCAGTGCACAGACACAGAATGGATGTTTCACTGATGTAGGAGACATCTTTTCATTACATATCAATATTGAGTTAACTGTGGGATGTATCCAGGTGCAGAAAGTAACTTGAAAGTATATTTCCTCAAGCACAGTACTTGAGGTACATGTGCTTTACTTGAGTGTGTACGTAGTAACTTTATAGTTCTCCTCCACTACATCTCCGAGGCAGATGTTACACTTTTTACTCCACAACATTTATCTATTATTTTGTTTTTAAGAAGCTTTTTCAGATACTTGGTTCTCACAGGAAGAAGAAGAATCTTTATTTATAACAATGTACAACGTAGAGAAACTGGTTCTCTGCCTTTAACCCCTCCCAGCAGTGAGCAGCAGATGTACTGGGGCCCTGACCGGAGAACTGACCAAATATACAGGAAATGTTTTGATGGGGTGGGGGAGACTGGAGCACCCAGGATAAAAACCTAAGCAAGAATGGGGAGAACACGCACACTCCAGACAGAGAAGGCCCTGTCTCGGCCAGCTGAATCCAGGACCTTCTCGCTGCCAACCACTGTGCCACCACGGATGCCACAAACATATGATGATCTAGATCAAACCACTCAACAGCATATAAAGTACTTAAACTTATAACTCAACCTTAGAGCAGGCATCCTGTGTACAGAGGCTTTGCCCTCACTGCAGCGGTCCCGGCTTCAAGTCCCGGCCTGGGGCCCTTTGCTGTGTGTCACTCCCCCTCTCTCAACCTGTTTCCTGTCTGTTCTTCAACTGTCCTGTCAATAAAGCAAAAAAAAACGTAACCTTAAACGTCTATGTCAGAAAAATGTATACACATTAACGCAGCAGCAATATTAGCCCACAAACATCACATATTATAGTAAAACACTGACAGGGACCAATACTTTAAATAGCATAAGTTGGTTTTGATATGCAGGACTTACTGTTGCTTAGTTGAATGTGGTATTGCTACGTCAAGAAAATATGAATACTTCTTTCACCACTGGACGCACTGGTACAGTCTGCAGAGAAACAGAATTTATCATGTAAGCTCTTAACTAACTCTAAGAGTTATTAGAATTTTGTATTTTTATAGTATTTAATTTCACTTTTACTTTTTGGTTACAATTCAGTGTGTGTTACAATGTTATTGTTTAAGGTTGCTTGGTTTAAGTTAAGATTTGGTAAGTTTCAGTATTAGTTTAACTTTCTAAAATTATAATATGGGTGGATTTAAGACGTTCAAAAGACACACTTTGTGAAGGCGATCACAGTCATGTAGTCTCAAACATAATGCATCAATGCAATCGCCTTATTTGCCTTAAACCAAATACATTTTCTGTGTATTTTCAATTTTATTGAGTAGTATATAATATCAGATAATATTCTTTATTTCTAAATTCTAGTTTCTATTTTTATTTCAGTCAACTAAAATGGCCTTTCTAACATGGTTTTAGTTTTCAGTTAAGTTATAGTTAACTATGACCTTAATAGTTGACCCTAAACCCGTCCTGGACCTCAGAGTCAGCACTCCTCACTCTTTTAGTTCACGTGAAGTAGAACAGAGCTCGCGCTCTTCATGTTCTCCTCGTCTTGGACCTCTAACGATCTCAATGCCTCTCATTCAGCCGATGATAAAACAGACCCGCCATGACAACAGAGAAACGATCCCGGCACATTGCCTGTTGTGTCGCCTCCGTGTCCCGGGCAACAGCTACACAAATCCAGGAAAACATCCGGAAGAGAGCCTCGGTCGTCCTTCCGAACGTCCGAACACTGCAGGACATTTTTTCTCAGGATTCCTGTGCGATATAGACCTATATATATAAAAATATATACATAAAACATGACGACTTCTTCACTTCCTTTCTTAGACAGCAGCGATCCTCGTCTGAAACTGACGGTGCAGACCAGAGTAAGAAATGTGTTTGTAACACAGTCGGAGGACACCAGGTAGGCCTGTGCTGTTGGGCAGCATGTTAACTTACTTTCTCTTTAAAAAGCCATTTATACATGTCTCCATGTTCTCCTCAGACACAAAAAAGAGGACAATGTCAACCATATACCTGTTGTGACAGAGGTAAGATACAATTAGTAGGCATGAAATAAAAAATAAATAAAAATAAGGATAAAATGATTTGCTGTCAAACTCTGCATTTAGGAAATATTATAATAATAAAATAATAATGCAGAAATGTGTATTTCATTGCCAGTAGGACTTTCTGAGAGCTTCAGTGTTTATGCAGCTAACAGAATTTCTACATATTCAGACTTCCAGCAGAATCCTTGAGACCGGAGTGAACACTTTGCAGAAGACCCTGGTCCTGAAGAAACAGGCCGAGTTGGAGGAGGTGGACAAGCAGCTGGCCCTCAAACGGCAGGAGTTTAAGAGCCGTGTGGAGGCTCTGGCTCAGAGAAGATCTGAACTGGAAGCAAAACAGCAGCAGGTGAATTGAAGCCTCCCTTAAAGGATACGTTCACCCAAAAATTAGAATTGTGTTACTGTATCTACTCACCCCTGTACAACGGAGTATTAGGGCCATACTAAGAGGAAAAAAATAAAATAAATTACGAGAATAAAGTCTTAATATTACAAGAATAAAGTCATAATATTACCAGAATAAAGTCATAATGATACGAGAAAAAAGTCGTAATGTTACGAGAATAAAGTCGTAATATTACAAGTATAAAGTCATAATGTTACGAGAATAAAGTCGTAATAATACGAGAATAATGTAATAATAATACAAGAAAAAAAAAGGTTTTTAATGAGAAAAAAGCTTCGATAGAGTTATAAAGATGTGATGTGACCAGCTCAATAAAGATCTGATGTGCTGCTTGTCTCAGTCGTACCGTACAGTCAATAGGTAAGCTAACGTATTGATCATCGTAATATTATGACTTTATTCTCGTAACGCTACGACTTTATTCTCGTAATATTATGACTTTATTCTCGTAATGTTACGACTTTATTCTCGTAATGTTACGACTTTATTCTCATAATGTTACGACTTTATTCTCGTAGACCTAATATTATGACTTTATTCTCGTAATTTCCCCAAAAAATAAAATATTTTTTTCTCTTAGTCTGGCCCTAATATGCCGTCGTACCCCTGTGACGATGGACAGTCGGGTTAAGTTAAGTAGTCCACAAAACACATGTAAGTACTTCGGTTATTCAGGAGAATGCTGCAACACTGTATTGCTGTGAAGTTCCAGAAAGACAAAAACTTCACCCAACTCTCCATCTGCAAGGGCTGAGCAGACAATGACTGCATTTTCATTTTTGGGTGATCTTAACCTTTAACTACTTGAATGCAAGAATGGTTACGGAGCGGATATCTATCACCATCCTGATGCAGTTTCCCTTGATGTATATTCACCCAGACGAAAGAGAGGGCGATGAAATTTGAGAAGTTTGTGGCTGAAAATGAAGAGAAACGACGGCGGGCGCTGAAGAAGTACGAGGCCACACGGGAGCAGAACATGTCGAAGCAGAGAGAGATAGAAGATCTGACAGGACAGCTGAAACAACTTCGAGCCAGGTGAGAACTTTAAACCGAAGCCTCCAAATGAAGATGCATCACAAGTCACCTTTTACCTCAGCTTTACCATATTTCACTTCACAGGCAGCAAGTTTTAAAGGAAAGAATGGCAAAATACAAAATCTATGAGGACTACTTGATGAAAACGCTTGAGTATCTCCCCAGCAGTAAGTTCAAAACTGACTTTTGCATGGAACTGTTCTGTGTATCCCAATCCTAATGACCACACTGCACAATCCTTTTCAGCTTACCATGATAACGGCTCTGACTCCTTGGTTATGCCCATCATCCGGCGCCATGAGGCCCTGTCCATCACCCACCAGGAGCTGCAGCAGCGGTTGGGGCGTCTGGAGGAGGAGGTGGAGCAGGGCCAGCGACAGCTGCATACCATGAAGCAGGAGCACCGCTTTAAGAAATTGGTCAGACATGCATAGTAATTATGCAGATGTATGATAGTGCTTGGATGAACAACCTATACGAGTGTTTATGTGTGTTGCAGATGGCCATTAAGGAGCTGTCTGAACTCCAGACTGAATTAGAAACCCTGAAAGAGAAGAACAAGCAGGCGGAGGTCAACCTGCTGACGGAGCAAGGCCTGACCAGAGCGAGGGTTAAACAAGTGGGAATCTTGCATATGGCCATCAACAACCTCGCAGAGCAGTGTTATCTACCAACATATGGACCTCTAGAGAACATGAACACACTGACAATGATGGACATGGTGAAGGTAATGCATTAAGGAAATTGTTAAATATTAGTATTCACGTTCTATAATTTACGTTTCTTTATAAGTAACCAAGAGTTTGATTTCAGGAGTACATTCTGGACAAGGCTGACACAGAGAAGAGAGCGAGGAGGCTGATGGAGGCGAGGTCTGCACTGACAAGTAGAGCAGGTCTGACACACAGAAGACTGAGGGCATCCATGAAAAGCATCGGCAGCAAAACACAAGTCAAAAGTTCAAGTAAAGTCAGTAAAAAGAGCGAGACGACGAGTTGACTTGTACAACTTATTATGGTGTTAGTTAAGTTGGTTAAGTGTTAACTTCATTTTGGACCTTATATTTTTGTCAGCATTTAAGAGGACTCTTACAACTTTGAGTTTGATTGCAGAAAAATTCTTAATTCAAAATGATATGCACCAACCTTTGCACTATATTCAAAGCCTGTAGATTTTGTAAATAATGTAACCACGTGTATTTGAGCATCAGAACTTGTATCTATGGAATATTTTGTATTTTAAAATAAAATGAACACAGTCAAATGATGCTGTCATCAGAGTGGCGTGTGTAATGTTATGTTTGCAATTTTCTCAGATTTAGATGATACAAACAGTAATAACATGATATTTTAAATGACGTAGAGTGAGGACTGTGTGATATTCTGCATTGTATCCATGATACACAGTCATGTTGCAGAGAGAATCTGACTCTCCTTCACATTGTACAGAGCAAAATGCTTAAACCATTATTGTTTTCTGGACAGCAAATTCCTGCCTCCTGTTGTCATACAGGTTTTCTTACAGTTTGCAAGAGCAGACAATCATCACTAATTATGTTAGAATGCTACTCATCTGGGTAATGCAGTTAAAGCTGTGAAACATGTTCAGCCCTGCCTGAATGACTGAATAGAATTAATTAATAGTTTTATTTCGGTTACAATATACAATACTTAAATTATGTGCAATCAACTGACAAAATATTACCATACATGCGTCCACTGAACATTTTCTCACAACAAAATTTTAAACAAACCCTGTAACCGAAAAAGGAACAGGCTGAAGCCAAGGCTTATTTTTGCCTATCCTGTACAATCCATAAAATAACCCAGAATATCAGTAATACCTTTGACATTGATCTGCAGAAGTCATAGTTTGAGTTGTCAGACTGAGAGACAACAACTCCATTTATAGTAAGTATACTACAGTGATGCCCCTCAGGGCCTGACGTTGCATTGTGGGTAATGGAGGCAGCAGGTTTTGAAAAAGCAGTTTACTTGTCAAGCATTGCATCCCTATAAACACTGTTAATCTCATTATGGATAGTTTTAAAAAAAATCACTACAGCAGAGCCAGATATCGGCTTTTCAGTTCTTCTTTGTTTTTGAAAACTTAGTGCCTACATTACCCACAATGCAATTTAGCCACTGAGTGACATCAGTGGATGTAATTCGTCAGATTACACTCTTCTGGAGCAACAACAGGCTTTATACTGCTTTTTTCATGTATGCAGTTTTACTCCCCAAGACCTGAAAACCCACTTCAATGTGTGAAACTGTTGTGAAATATTTGTACATTTTCGGGTACTTTATATTACACTTAAGAGGGAAATATATTTAGTTTGGTTACTTTAGAGATTCAAAACTATAACATAGTGGATCAGCATTTGTCAAAGGAGGACCCAGGGGTTCAGTAGTAGGTTTCTTGTGGCTTTAATCAAACATTTCAGGCAGCACAGACATAACACAACACATGCCACCAGGGGGCCTCTACACATACCTTTCCTGGAAGGTAACTTCCTGCCAGGTAACACACACTTTTCCCCAAGAGCTCCCTCTAGGATAATACCAAATATTAGCAATCTCAGGATATTACATCCCTCCCCTCTCAGGTCTGCAGCCATCACTTAACTGAAAGAGAATATAGGACATCATGAAAACAAGTACAATTAAATCACATTAGCCATGTTCCTCAACTTAAATCTTAGTTCTTCAAAATTATAATAACATACAGTGTATATCGTTTTCTTCACGTTTACAACTTAGCCTTTAATTCCCTCTAAGAATCGTAGCAACTGAAATGAATTAACTAATACATTCTCAGTCTGTTAGCCATACATTTAGGATCTATAATTGTCTGGAGGACGCCTCTCTCTAATAGAGCGTCTCAAGCTTGGTGTTTGTGGTTCCTGCACTACAGGACTAGGCTCACTCTGCAGCTTAGGTGGACCACTGTCAGGGTTCTTCACAGGGGTTGTTGGACAGACAGATGCGGGGGACAGTACTTGTTCTGGCACCACAGTTGGTGGGTTAGGCCCAACCTGGGGTGTACTGGGATCTAATTCAGGAAGTCTGCTTAGCTCCCTCCTCCAGATCTGATCAACATGTCTCTTCAAAACCTGTCCATTCTCGGTGTGAACGGTATATGACAGTGGACCCGTGCAGCTCTCAATGGTTCCAGGGATCCATTTGAGACCGTATCCATAGTTCTTCGTAAAAACTAGATTTCCTGGATTAAAACATCTGAGTTTGGTAGTCTTATCATGAGGAACTTTTTGTTTCCATTGTTTCTTTTCCATCTTGGTCATCATCAAGTCTGGGAGTAACAAATCAAACATGGACCTGGGCCTCCTGGACATGATCATCTCTGCCAGGGACAAACCTGTGGTAGAGTGTGGAGCGATTCTGTAAATAAACAGGAATCTCGAGACTTTAGTTTCCAAGCTCTCCTTTCCTCCTCGCATCCTCTTCAACCCCTCCTTAAAGGTCTGAACTGCTCTTTCGGCCAATCCATTTGATGAAGGATGGAAAGGGGCGGAAGTCACATGTTTTATTCCATTTTTGGACATGAAAACTGCAAACTCAGCACTTGTAAAACAGGTAGCTTTATCACTCACCAACATTTTTGGTAATCCATGGATACTGAAGCTTTGTCTGATATTCTCAAGGGTTATATGAGTGGTTGCTGTTTTTACTGAATATACATCCATCCACTTAGAATGTGAATCAACCAGCACCAAAAACATTTTGCCCAAAAAGGGACTCGCATAATCCACGTGAAGTCGAGTCCATGGCTTCTCCGGCCATTCCCATGGATGTAATGGTGCTGTAGCAGGTGACTTGCTGTGCGATTGACAGACTTCACTTTCTACATCCTGATCCATCTGAGGCCACCAAACATATGACCTTGCCAAACCTTTCATCCTAGACATTCCTGGATGGGACTGATGCAGCAACCACAGCAACATTTTTCTTCCTTGCTGAGGAACAATGACCCGAGCCCCCCAGAGCACACATCCATCTCGAACACTTAATTCTAAGTGTTAAAGCGTAAAATAAGGCATGAATTGAGGCTCTACTGCAGTGGGCCATCGTTTTAAGACAAACTCATGTACATGCGACAGTGTTACATCTTTGGCTGTCCATTGTCTTATTTGTTCTGTGGATACAGGTGCATCATCCATCACATCCAGCATCAGCACTAGCTCCTCCTCCCCTCCTGCCACAGGGCGTGCCTCTGGCAAGGGAAGCCTACTTAGGGCATCTGCATTCGCATTTTGTTTTCCTGGCCTGTACACTATACGATACTCATAAGCTCTGAGCCAGAGAGCCCACCTCTGAACTCGTGGTGAAACCATCTGAAACCATCTGGTACAGGTTTGGTTTCATTGAACATGTGAAATCAGAGGCTTGTGATCCATTACGATTGTAAAGTTCCTGCCGTAGAGGTATTTGTGGAACCTTTTTATTCCAAAAATCACAGCCAAACCTTTATCCAGCTGCGAGTACTTTCCCTCCGCTGGTGTCAAGGTCCGGGAGATAAATCCGATTGTTTTTTCTGTTCCATTGTCCGTCCTCCTTTTTAAACACTCCCTCATGCTTTGTGAGCACTTGCTGTAAGATCAGGGATTGTGGGTGGTTTGTAATGTGCTGCACGTGATTGATTTCGGTCCAATCTATTTTAACATGCTTCACCAACCATTTTCCCAATAAATTTGGACCTCTGCCTTTAACTACTATAATAGACAGTATCTTTTCTTGCATCTTGTAGTTAACTCTCACATAAGTCTTTCCGAGCACCTTTATCCTTTTTATTATTATATCTTCTCAAATCTAGGTGGATTCTCTTTAATGGAGGAGCATGTTTTACTTTTTCTCTTAATGTTCTTTGATTTAATATTATGAAACCACATCCAGTATCTACTTCAAATGTTATTGGTTCCCCATTTAAGTCCATGCAAACTTTATAGGGTGCCTCCCTCTCCTCTCCATCCTCGCCCTGGACATGG
>OMLP01039594.1:0-34319 GCA_900302685.1 Spondyliosoma cantharus | reverse complement strand
CCCCCCGAGCCCCGGCAGCTGGAGCTCCAGCGGCTCCTCCTCCTCCTCCTCCCCGACCTACAGCACCTCCAGCCCGGGCAGCCCCGGCGGCCCGGACGACTACAGCTACTTCAGGAGCTTCGTCCCGACCAGTATCTACTGAGGAGGAGAGCCGAGGGGAGCCGAGAAGAGCCAACTCCCAGAGCTGTACAGAGACACGTGGCTGATGGAATAATGTTCACTGTTTGGCCTAAATGAGCTCCGACCTCTGCTGACGAACTGAACTCTTTTATTTTATATTTTCTCCTGAAACCTGACTGCACTTTTCCTCCCGACGCTCCGCAGGTTCCTGTTATATATGTTGTGTAGGTTGTTCTGTATGTTCTGCAGGGTGTTCTGCAGCTTTGCTTAGAGGTGAGGACTCAGTGTAACCAGTGTTGCAGCAGAACTGAGGGTACATGGAGCTGCCCTCATTAATTATGACCCCCGTTAGATTATTGTTGTTTTTATTTATTTTGTGACGTCACATATAAAACTGTATTTTGTACATAAAGAGATTTTTATTCTATCTACTTGAACCAGTTTTCTACAAATAAAGTTCTAACGTTTCTATAAAACTATTTGTTTTTGTGTTAATTGTTTATCAATACTTGTTTATTATAAATCCGTTCAACAGTCAGCTGCACTGATAGGCTGTTTATGATAATTAATATCAGTCAGTATATCTCAGAGCAGCAGGCAGAACATTTTTTTTTGTCAGTTTAACTGTCAGAGCTCTGTGATTTATTGAAATATAAAAGATTACAAATATGATTAATAATCTAGCTATTTTAATCTAATTTATTTAGATGCTTAAAATAATAAAAAAAAGATGGAAAGGGGCGGAAGTCACATGTCTTATTCCATTTTTGGACATGAAATCTGCAAACTCAGCACTTGTAAAGCAGGTAGCATTATCACTCACCAACATTTTTGGTAATCCATGGATACTGAAGCTTTGAGTTTCTCAAGGGTTATATGAGTGGTTGCTGTTTTTACTGAATATACATCCATCCACTTAGAATGTCAATCAACCAGCACCAAAAACATTTTACCCAAAAAGGGACCCGCATTATCCACGTGAAGTCGAGTCCATGGCTTCTCTGGCCATTCCCATGGATGTAATGGTGCTGTAGCAGGTGACTTGCTGTGCCATTGACAGGCTTCACACTGATGTACTTCACTTTCTACATCCTGATCCATCCGAGGCCACCAAACATATGACCTTGCCAAACCCTTCATCCTAGACATTCCAGGATGGAACTGATGCAGCAACCTCAGCAACATTTTTCTTACTTGCTGAGGAATAATGACTCGAGCCCCCCACAACACACCTCCATCTCGAACACTTAATTCTAAGCGTTGGGTAAAATAAGGCATGAATTGAGGCTCTACTACAGCAGGCCATCCTTTTAAGACAAACTCATGTACATGCGACAGTGTTACGTCTTTGGCTGTCCATTGCCTTATTTGTTCTGTGGATACAGGTGCATCATCCATCACATCCAGCATCAGCACTAGCTCCTCCTCCCTTCGTGCCACAGGGCGTGCCTCTGGCAAGGGAAACCTACTTAGGGCATCTGCATTCGCATTTTGTTTTCCTGGCCTGTAAACTATACAATACTCATAAGCTCTGAGCCAGAGAGCCCACCTCTGAACCCGTGGTGAAACCATCTGAGGTACAGGTTTGGTTTCATTGAACAGTGAAATCAGAGGCTTGTGATCTGTTACGATTGTAAAGTTCCTGCCATAGAGGTATTTGTGGAACCTTTTTATTCCAAAAATCACAGCCAAACCTTCTTTATCCAACTTTTCCTTTTCCGCTGGTGTCAAGGTCCGGGAGATAAATCCGATTGTTTTTTCTGTTCCATTGTCCATCCTGTGTGACAGCACAGCTCCCACGCCATATGGTGAGGCATCACATGCTAATATTAAATCTTTGTCTCCTGAATAGTGCACCAATACGTTTGCTGATTTTAATAAGTCTTTAGACTTTAGGAAAGCTTCATTTTGACTCTCACTCCATTCCCAGCTTACATTCTTCTTCAACAGATAGTATAAAGGGGCAAGCAATGTGGAAAGATTGGGAAGAAAGCGATTATAATAGTTCAGCAAGCCCAAGTATGCTTTAAGCTCTGTCACACTAGTTGGTGTGGGGGCATTAACAACAGCTTTTACCTTGTTTTCCACAGTGTGAACTCCTTTAGCATCCACTTTGTATCCAAGGTACTGAACTTCATCAGCCAGCAAGGTGCATTTGCTTCTTTTTAGCCTGAGACCAGCATCCTCCAACCGAGTTAATACCTCATCCAGGTTCCGAAGGTGTATTTGTCTGGTTGCCCCGGTAATCAAAATATCATCCAAATAGACAGCAACTTGGGGTATTCCCTGAAGGACTCCCTCCATGATTCTTTGGAAGATTGCGGGTGCAGAGGACACACCAAGTGGTAGTCTGTTATATGTAAACATGCCACGGTGAGTGTTCACAGTTAGATTAGACTGGTCATCCATTTGGATTTGTTGATATGCGTGACTCATGTCAAGTTTATTGAACTGCTGTCCTCCTGCTAACACAGACAGCAAATCCCCCACTTTGGGTATGGGGTACTGTTCTAGGGTGGAGACTCTATTAACAGTTAATTTATAATCTCCACAAATACAGTCTCCTTCTGGCTGGAGTAAGGGAACTACAGGAGCATCCCAGTCCGAATATTTAACTGGAGTGATGATATCTTCTTTGATCAACCTTTCAATCTCAGCTTCAGGCTTCATAGCATTGGGAACAGACCTGGGTCTATAGAAGCAGGGAGTAGCAAAAAAAACACAGAGACGGAAGAGAAGCTAGCCAATAACAAGCTAATTGTAAGTTGCCATGTCTGGTTGGACTGCTATGGAGTGTCTGTTTCCTATTTATATTGTTTTTATTGTTCCTACTGCTTTTTTACTTATACTTTCTACATATTTGTTAACTTATTCACTACAACTGTTTTAACAGATGCTCTCTAATTCTATTGCTGCTGTAATAATGCTTATTTCTTTTCGTATTCTAAGGCTCTTTTTCAGCCTTCATCTCAAAGCCATGCTACTGTCCCTTTAACACGAGCACGTGGTACCTGCAAACATCCGGTTCTCACAGAATGCAACTTTAATTGCAACAATGTCTTGACACGTTTGTGACGCACTGCCTATTTTTTCGCCACACTGTACCTGTATGTGTTCTTACAGCGTGTCCATGCTGCTGAAAGACGGAGGTTTGTGCCTCGGAGCTGCCGTTCGGTCCCTCGGACAGTAAAGCTGTTTGTTCCTCGACAGATGGAGGCTGGCTGCCTTGTCTCAGGCTCAGAGGACATTTCTTCACTGTTCCCTGAGGAAACGCCGGGTGCCAAATATAAAGTAGGCTTTTCACTAAGGGTGGGGAGGCTTATTGCAGGTGTTTACATGCTCCCCTGTTCTATTATTAACACGTGTTGTCCTTTTGTTAGGATCTGAGCGGACAGTTTTCCTCCGTAAGACAAGTGCGCGGGGATGGGAACTGCTTCTACAGAGCCCTCTGCTTCGCACACTTGGAGTCGATCCTGCACAATGCCAGGGCTTTGCAGAGGTCAGTCGTCATCACTGCTACCCTTCGTCCAAAAACGGAAGTCGACTATAATTTAAGTGTGGCCTTGTCTCTTTGTTTGGCTTTCAGATTTAAGGAGAAAATTATTCAGACCTGCGAAGACTTTTCTTCTGCGGGATTTGACGAGAGTTCCTTCAAGCACCACCTCAACAACGTAAATAATGCATTTCCTTTCCTTTAACAGTCACATCATTTTTAATACTGAACAGGTACCGTTCATTCAGTAAAGCAAGGACTCAAATACGTCTGGAAAACAGCATTTTATCTTCATTAATATAAATGAAAACTCAGATATTAAGGTATTTTTTTGTTGGGAACTTCTCATTAATACAGAAATGATTGTATGCCAAGCAATAAAACACAATAACACACAGATAAGCCAATTAAGGACATGGTGATGGAGGCAAAGACAGACAACCCTATGAAGAAGAGGCCTTAAAAATTCCAGTTCAGGTTCCTGGGTAGTCCGTATCACTGTCTCCACAAAGAGGGTGTATTAAAATGAAATTGATAAAGTTATAATAACAACTTGGATAAATGAGAATGTTTTTGAGGTAGGTGTCAGTCTCTGAAAATGACAGATTGCAAAGCAAAATTTGGTTCACAATCCATCTTCTGGATGCAGAGGTCACTTTTCCAATATCCCGTAATGTCCTTGAAGCTACCATCTCATAGTTTTGTCCACATTGTTGAGGGAAGCTAAATGAAACGGGGACATCCCACAGCTTTTTTCACCACATCACCATTTAAATAATTATTTCTACTACTATTCTTTTTATTAAGGGGGGTTAAGCTGCTATTTATTATACAGTTGCAGGAAAAATACCTAATAGTTACTGTTCTCTTGAAGGTGGTATATGTTGTAGAGCAGTGTCAGGCCGGTGAGCAGGAGGATGAGCTGCTCCGGCTCTTCAATGAACACCTGACCTCTGACAGTGTGGTGCAGTATCTCAGGCTGCTCACTTCAGCGCACCTTCAAAACCACGCTGACTTCTTCTGCAACTTTGTGGAGGCGCCCAATCTGCAAGTCTACTGTCATCAAGTTAGTGACAAAGTGTTACTGCCATCTAGTGAAAAAATAGTAGAGCATCTTTAACTGTCCAAGTTTTAACTGAGTCAAGCTAATATAAATGACTTATGTCTTTGTTCTCTTCATTCAGGAAGTGGAGGCCATGGCCATGGAGTGTGACCATGTGGACATTTTAGCTCTGTCACAGGCACTGGACATTTGCATTCACATCGTCTCTATGGAAGGCGATGAACAGCTGGCTCACCACATCATTCCAGAGGGTGCTGAACCCTCCCTGCACCTCCTCTACAAAACATCACACTATAACATTCTCTACCCACGACCTCAACACTGACCAGACATCCAGTAGGACTCCACTCAGGAATATTGACTGATGAATAGATTCCCTGCTGGGCTTTTAGACACTTATGAAAACAGATTTTTATAAAATCTTGCAGTGTACAGCCATTCAACAACATATGGAAATACAATTTTTGCACACTGTGCAAGAAGTATTTGGATGAATTGCAAAGAATGTATGTAAAAACTACATAAATCCTTTTTAAACACACATTTCCATTACTATGTTACTGCTGCTGTCCTTTCTTCTGCTTCTTTTTTTTCTGCTGTGGTGGAACACCTTTCTTTAACTTCTGATTCTTCTCTATTGTAACGCTGGTGAGGGCACTTTCTGTCCTTGCCCGAGGCATGTGAGGCAGGGACAGCTTTCCCATTTGAGTGGGGTACTTGGTCTTTATCAAATTCTTGAATACAGACTGGGAGACCAAATGCTTCAAATGCTTTTTCATCCCCTTCACCATCTTCTGCTGTTCCCTTTCATCGTCTTCATCCTTTGCTCCGCCTGTGGACATAGGCGATGCATTCAGCTGTCTGTAATTGAACATTTTTAAATAAACTGAACATGTTACAAAAGATTTTCTTACCAAGTAAAAGCTCATCATCCAGGTCAACCTCCAGGGCCTCTGCTGCCTGTCTGAACCAGGAGTTGTGGTGCTTCTCTCTGCTGTTGTGGAACTCCACCTTCTCGATCTGTCTGGCCAAGTTTACCCGCTCCTGTGGAGGAAAAAATGGGCAATAAACTATCTAATAGAAGCTCTTTGAATGTGTCATTAAGGCACGATGTAATCCTGGATCTCACCTTGATTGCCTCCATGCAATTGGCCTCTATGGGGAACATGGGAAGCCCCTCGTCCTTCCCAAGAGTCTTGTAAATCTTTTTGAAGTTCATCATGTCGTCTGGGCCTATTAGCAGCAAACTGAGACCCTCTTTGGTGGCTCTCGCTGTTCTGCCACTCCGATGGACATACGTCTCAGATGTCCTGGGAACCTAGTTAGTTTGCGTTAATTAGGATAGTTGAATATACGAGACAGTTGTCACTGGAATCCAAGTAACTGGCAGTCAAGATGATAAATTGTATAAACAGCTTACCTGGTAGTGAATAACATGCTGAACATTGGGGATATCCAGTCCTCTTGCTGCCACATCCGTAGTTAGCAGAACACAACTGTGAATGACATTTTTACAGAATTATTAAAAGGGGCACCATATAGTTTTGGAAAAGAAATTCAAACTCAGAATTTTAAGATTTACAATATTAATGAGGTAATAATACAAACATGGAAATATTATTTTTTTCCATAACTGAATAAACAAACTGTTCTCGGAGCAAAATAAGGTCCTCAGATGACAGCAAGCACAGAGATACTGCTTATTTCAAGAACTGGAGACAAAAACCTTTGACTCAAAGTTACCAAATTAATATTCTGATCTGACATGAAGTACATCACAATGTGATAAATGATTATAGTACTTACCATCCTTACCAAGATGGCAGCAACACAAGCACATGTTCAGACAATTCAAGGTGCACGTGAGTCGTCACCACACCCTCCACTCTGAGGAGTGAAATCTTAAAAAAATTGCACTATTGGGAAGACTTACTTCCATGTGCAAAACTACAGAACATATTCTGTACATATACATTAGCGATGGAATTATTCATTGGAAACAGGCCTTTTTCGCTCATACAAGGTAAAGCTGTTAGAACCTCAATTGCAGTCAATAGATTTTTATATTTCATCATAGGTAGATAGTTACAAAATGAAGTCCCAGCTTAAGACAAAATACCTTCAGGCTCCTGCAGCAAGTACGTGCAAAACTCACCTCTCCCTCTCAGCAAACCGTTCCAGGTTTTTAAGGCGTTGTTTCTGGTGCATGTTGGCATGAAGAGGCAGCGGAGTGCAGTCCAAGATAACCAGCAGGGAGTTCAGTCTCTTTATACAGTCTATACTGTTGGCAAAGACCATAGTGCGGCCAGGATACTGGAGCAAGAAGTAATACAGGTAGAAGTCCTTCTCCTCCTTCTGACAGTGGATTTGTGTCTCCATCAGGGTCTCCACAGTCGCTTCTTTCCTGGTGAGGTCAACGATTTTAGGTTTGGACTTGATCCCCACTCTCTCCATGAGAATTTCCAGCTTGGTCCTCTGGTCCAGATTCTTCTTCTTTTTCTGCAGGACGCGGGTGGGCAGGCTGCGAGCCATGGTCAGTGTGGCTGAGAACACAAAGGTTTGCCTCGTGGGGTTGAAGTGCACCGTGTTAAGCATCTCCAGCAGACTCTCCAGCTCTGCAAAGTGGCCTCTCTCTACCATGCGATCTGCTTCGTCAATGACCAGACACCTGTAGAACAACACGACCAAGAGTAGTTCATGACAAACAAGCCATATCTATCCTTATATCTATTCATATCACTGAAATATTCTTCTCACTTCTTATATCCCTCTTTCCATCTGTTGTTAAGAGGTCAGAATAAAACATACATTGTGAAGGGTTTTTAACAAAGAGGAGGCTAGGCATTGCAGCATTCGGCATGTAGGTGTTTTAGATGCAACTGCACAATTGCATTCAGACCTGTCGGCATACTACTGAAGATACAAGCTCCTGCTCAGACTCTGGAAGCTCTGGAAAGAAGTCAAATTGAATAAAAAAACAAAGTACCCACCGCTGGTATCTTTTTAGCCTTCAACAAATATTTTGCTGTTGCAGTCTAGCTTTTGGTTTGGAAGTGATTGCACAGGGACCCCTCCTCCAAACAGCAATAATATGCCTGCAGTCCATGCTAGTTTTCTTTGCTTTATTGAGGCTTCCGCTGATGATATTGTACTTGAGGCCCCACAGGACGTGGATGTTAGTAAGTCAATGCCATCGATACCCTGGATTATTATCTTAAACATATTCATGCACCGGTAATTACAGAGCAATTTACTTGAACTATAAACATTTTGTTAAGTTTGTTTATTTAGTTTGTTTGACATAAAAAAAAAAAAACATCAGTCAATGTATATGACATTATTTTAAGGTATTGTGTTTTTTGTTCAGTGTGAGATTACCTTTGCCTGATGTAATGCAGTACAGTGGGATGCCCTTTACTATACTCAATTTGATCATTTATCTGTGATGCTACATGTACATCCATAAAGCAATACTGATTGCAATACTGAACACCCAATTATAGTACACAAAGGTGCACATTGTGACTTACTTGAGCTGTCTCAAGTTCATCAGATGCGGATGTTTCTCCTTGATCAAGTCCCACAGACGTCCTGGAGTGGCAATAATGATCTCTGGTCTTCGCTTCAGCATCCGTCTTTGCTTCTGTTGAGCCATTCCACCCACCACGATCGCCGTTTTGATGTCTGCACAGCAGAAACATCTTGAGCATTTTGATATTCATAATTCTGTATAACTACTCATCTTTAACGACTTACCTGTGAATTTTGCGACTGCATCAATATGGTGTTTGACCTGCACAGCCAGCTCTCTGGTGGGAGTGAGCACCAGCCCAAGCAGAGGTTGACCCCGACTACCAGCAGGTTGTTCTTCTTCAGCGGCCTGATCAAAGTCAAACTCTGCATTTTCAATTACTTGAACACATCCGAGCCTCTCATCGTCATCATCTTCACTATCATGTTCATCTGTGTCAGACTGATCCTGCTCTGTGATGCCATCACCGCCTTCCTCATCAGCTATCATGTCTTCCTCATCATCATCATCCCCTTCTACTGTGGATTCAGCTGCCTCTCCCGTCTCCTGTGTGGACTCCTCCACAGCAGGTAAATACAAACTCTCCACCTGTGTGGCTGCTTTGGTGTCGTCATCAACAGGCTTTTCTGAACTGTTCCTCCACTCCAAGATTGTGTGGATCATGGGAATGCCGAAAGCCATTGTCTTCCCGCTTCCTGTAATGAAAGCGCTCATGTCAGCGTCACTTCAGGAAATACGAAGGTCAGATTGTTACAAGATAAAAAAGCAAAAGCGGTTTTATCTTACCCGTCTCAGCTGCCCCCAGGATGTCCATACGATCCCTGATAGCGGAAGGCAAAGTCAGGGCTTGAATAGGTGTCGGTGTAGCAAATCCAAGACTGCTCAGCGCCTTTAGCACAGGGGAGGGAACAAACAGGTCCTTCCATGCACTCACGTCAGCCTTTTTGTCATTAGAGCCACAAAGTGCTGCGTTTGTCCAGTTCTTTTGCTGCTTTTTGGGGGGCTTTGTCCCTTTATCCTGGGTGGGTTTCTCTTCTTCCAGAGCGAGAGGTTCTGACGTAGACTCCTGGTTTGTTTTGTCTTCTTCCAGCGCCTGAAGTTCTGATGGAGACCCCTGGCTTGGCTCTTCCTCTGGGACTGTATCCTCTTTTATCTGCTGCTTTGCTTTTCTGTTCTTCTTTTTGTTGCTCTTCTTTGCAGGTTTTGATTGAACATCAGGGTCTTGGCTAATGGCCGTCTCTTTTACAGCGTCATCTTTAGCTGTTGCATCTTCGCCTCCCTCCTTTTCTGCAGCTACACCCTCCTGTGTAACTTCTGCAGAAATGTCATCTGGTTGGGCTGATTCCTTTGCATTTGGTTTCTTGTTTTTCTTCTTCTTTTTGGCTTTTTTCTTGGCTGGTTCAGCTGTTTTCTCTCCATCTTTGCTCTCCACATCCACCTTCTCTCCAGCCTCCTCCCCTGCCTCGCTGGCTTTTCTTTTCTTCGCCTGCTGCTTCTTCTTCTCCTTCAGCTTCTCCTTCCTCTTCTCTTTCTGCTTCTCCTTCTTCATCTGTTCCCTCTCTGCTTTGGCTGCAGCCTTCTCGGAGTCTACCAGGCGATAGTTTGTCAGCTCTTCAAAGCACACCAGACCCTCCATGCCCTCCTCGGAGAAGATGCTGGGATCGAGCTCCACAGCTTTCCAGCTGCCTTTCATATGGATGCTCCGTTTGGATCGTTTTAAAAGCCCAGAGGACAGCTTAGCTTTCGGCTTCATCTTCTTCGTCGTCATTTTCCTACAAATGCAGAAATTAAAAGAGTTACGCCAATACGGTAATTCGTCTCTTTAAAAGTGAGTTGTTAAAGCGTATGTCTGAAGTTAGCAGCTAGCAGCTACAGTACCGAGGAACTCCAGCTAGCTAACTGTATAAACTGCTTTTAAAACTATCAAATACAATTAATATACGAAAGCATAGACAACTAAATAACGCCGATAAGTAAAAACTATCTAAAAAGCATTACCTTTATCCAAATGTGGTGTTTGGAAACGTCAAAATACAGCTACAAACTATGACAGTCACGCATTACACGAGGGCGCCGCCATGACAGTGTTGATCACGTGGTTTGAAAAACTTTATCAGTCCAAAAAGCAGGAACAGTGATTTCTGTCCTGCAGGCTGCCGCAGATGCATGCATGCAAATTACTCATGTTTATTTGCTCTTCAGCGATGGTAACAAGCTGTCCCTGCTGCTGTTTGTGTTAGTCAAATCCCGTTTTATCTGCAAAATAACTACAGTATCTTTAAATCAGCTAAGAGCCTGTTGATCACTTACTAAAACTAAAAACATTTAAACACATATCTGATCTGACTGAGCCAGTGTTAGAAGTGGGAGAAGTCTTCTTAAGAGTGGAACAACTCGTATTAAAAGCAGCTTTATGGAATGTAAGTTAAAATGATTTGCCGGAACGAATGCTTCTTAAATGTCAACAAGTTCTTCTTATTAAAAAAAAAGCAGACAGCAAACGTTTGCAAGTCATCTGCATGCAATTATAAATTGTAAAAGTCACTGGTTAATGGTTTTGAGAATGATCAAGTCTGTAGTTTTAACGTTTATTTAAAACTGCTGTGTTAAATGTGGAAAGTGGTTCAATTACTAATAATTTAGTAATGCTCACATGCATATACCCAACAATGATCTCATTTGGTATCCACACTGTTATATAAGAAACAATTAAACTATTTTAATAAATTCAAATGAAAGGCACACTGACATCATTTATTTTTTTAATAGGTAGCACTTACTGTACAGGTAGGCTTTCAGAAAAGACCAGCACAAGCATTTCAAGATACATTTAAGTTTTTAGAAAAATGCATGTAAGTAGCCCCTCAAAAGCCTGAATAAACACAATGTCATGTGTGAGCACAGTACAGTCATGACTGCTAGTTTCTGGAGGGGTCGATCACCCTGCCCATGAACAGCATGCAGTTTGTGACTTCATGGTAAATGAAGAAGAAGAACGGTTTGTTGACAGTGAAGGTCCTGGGTAAGGAATACGGAGTAATGCCAGTTGCTGTGGCTGCTGCTGCAGTCGTCCCGGTCTCATCCACCTCGATCGCAGCCTTGTGCAGCACCTGTGATTTTACAGACAAGATATAAAGTTCATCATCTGTGAAGTTAGAACATGCAAGTATGTTGTTCCAACAAGGTGAAATAAAATAAAAAAACACTAACCTCTGACACTTTGAGGTGGCCACTCTTACTCAGCTTTGTCAAATTGGCTGAATTACTGAAGATGCTGGTCATGCCCATTTCTGGTAGAAGGTTGTGGAGGGAGTAAGACTGCTCCATCTTGAATTTGGGAATGTGGACTTCCAGTTTGCTGTAAACACGTCGAGAACACTCACTTGTTAATGTTTTGTATGTGGACTTGTTACAGAGTGCGACACACAGGAATAAGAACAGAATACAGAAGAATGAACGGTAGAAAAGCTAAAGACAAGTTTTAAAACTTACGTTTTTCGCAGCTTTTTGATCCAGCTGAGGAACTTCTCAGCTGTGATCTCCTCATCTATTACAGTGTAGTCCACGCCTTTGTTGGGCAGCAGAATAAGCATGGAAACGCCTTCCTGGTATGGAAGCTTCAGCCCTTTGGCACCAAGAGGAATGTCTTCCATCATGTAAAACTTATCCTCCATAAACATCATCGGTACTTCCACAACGCTGTAGTTGTCGATGTAGAAGGGCGCACTCTCAGTGAAATTGGGATTGAAAGGCATCTGCCAGGCTCCTGCAGAGAAAACATTACTGTTAGTTTAATTGTGTACACTGTAGGTCAAAGGTCAAAATGCAAATGGAGTTCAGTGTGCTTTAGCTTACCCTGGAAGAAAATGGTGTTGATTAACATGAGTTTGATCGCTGAATCCAGGCTGGAAACCATCTCTGTCACTTTGTCACGAGTCCTGTGCTTGACGTACGTATTGATGAAGCGGATGGCCCTTTTTGTGTCTCCAAAGTCTACACTTTTGACGTCGGCGTTGAAAAACTCCTTGATCTGGTCCTCAAACATCTTCTGCACCTCATACTGCGGGGTCATGAAGAGGGCCATGCCTTGGTCCAGTTTCAGCGATCCATTTTGTGTGATGTTCTCATTGAGGAGCTGGAAGAGTTTTGGGATGAGTTCTGGCTGGTCAGCTTGCTCCAGCTGCTCCAGGTTGAGTCCCCTGAGCATTTCCTCGTGTGTGTCACCGTCGGAAGCCAGTAAGAGAGCAGCAAAGCTGGTAGAGATGCTCAGGGGTGAGAAAAAGATGTTCTTGTCATGGAAGCTGGATATTTTTCTGTAAAGCTCCATGGCAAAGTCCATATTTTTGAAGGAAAGATCTGCGATGGTGGCGCTCGGAGCGTGCGCTTGTTGGAGGGGAGCGAGGAAGCACATGCAAGTCACAATGGGAATAAATCCCATCTTCATTTTGTGTACCACCATGTTTGGAGTCTGAGAAAGGTATGGGTGCTCAAACTGAAACACGCAAACAGATAGACATCAATAGATTATTTTAAAAAAGCACAATAAATTAGTAACATAACGATGCATCTACAAATACCGAGATCTCGTCAACAACTTATAGCTTGAAGAAGCTTTAAAATGCAATTCACACTCGTGATCGAGAAACTTTTCTTCCCAAATTAAAGAGCTGTCATACGTACCATTCAGCTTGGCCAAGATTATGTGTGGAAGCTCGATCTACTATTTGGGGATACAAAGTGCAAGTGTGCTCTGTGCGTTACTCATTAACTGTGATATTGTGCTGCTCCAAATGGCGTCAGAGTGGTTTTTCAGACATTCAGGGCCTTTTTTCCAGCTGATCGAAGACTCCGATCAGCTGAGGAAATGAGTCGAGCCTGGTGTGCTCCTGAGGGTTATTTCTTTGGTCCCCAGTTCTACATATGTCTGTCCTCTCTCCAATATAATGGAACTTTGTGGCGCTCAAAGCGCCAAAAACAAATAGTTTGAAAATGTGAACAGTAATATCTCTTTCCAGAAAATCATGACCCGGTTACTCAAGATAATCCACAGACCTTTTGTGAGCCTTTTTCATGTTGGAAGTACTTTCTTTCTACCAGACTACACTGTATCACCACTCAGGAGGAGGTCGTGTATCTACTCATGGATGAGAGACTTTTGCTTGTGACAGGGTAGGATGTAAACATTAATGGCATCCTCCTTGGATGAGCTGTAATGTTAGCTAACCTAAAGTCCATGAGTAGATGCGAGCTTCCTTCCACGCAGTGATATAGTTGGTGGGTGAAGCTTGGTAGAAAGAAAATAGCTCCGCCATCGAACTGCTCCCGACAAAGGTCTGTTGATTCACATGAGACATTGCTGTTTAGTTTTTCAAATGTATGTTTTTGGCGCTTTGAGCACCACAAACTGATCTAGTTCCATAAAATTTAAGAGAAGGCAGACATCTCTACTGCCGATATCTCCAAAACACTGCAGCTCACACCAAAACAATCAAGATGGACAAAAAGCACTACAGCTAAGAAGAAAAATGTGTCTTTTGAGGGTCTTTTTAATTTTGAGGTGAACTGTCCCTTCAATGTAAAATAAAATGAGACAGGAGAAACTTTCGGTGGAGTGAATGTCACTTTAATCTTGGAACAAGACCTAATACATTAAATGAAAGAATGTGCTATGGTAATGTGAAATATAACAAAAATGATGAGTACTTACTGTAAGAATGTAGTGAGTGAAAACAATGTCATGATAAAAATCCAGCTACCAACAGTTTATATTCTTTTACAAGTGCATTTTAAATAGAAAAGAAAAAAAAAAGCCCAACAGATTCAAAGGAAACAAACACGGTAATGAAATCATGGAATCTTCTTGGAGGTCAATCCAGCACGAGAAGTCAAAAGTTTTCATGACATCCAATACTTTAGTGGAAGCATCAAGATATATCCATGCGGTCACCCAGAACAAACAACCATAAACTAATGTCACTGTTTTAATGCTGTAATGCTGTCTATTCATCGGCATTGTGTGTTGCAATCAGATTTTGGTTTTGAGATCTGAACAAAAGCTTGTAGAGGGAAATAAGAGGGATTTAAACCAAGCGGTCGTCAGAATCAAATGAAAAAAGAAAAAAAGAATATAATGCACACTTCAAAGTTTACACGTGGTGACACATTTTTGATGTTTTGTTTTTTCTCTTTGGATTTTAGATCGTGTTAAGTATGAGGTTAAATAACAGTCATCCTTCATTCGCACTATTTTACTGTTAGGTCATCAATCCACCAATGAATTCCGTAGCTTTAAAAGGGTAATTGCAGTATTTTTAAACCCAAGATTTTTTTCTTTTGGTATTTCGACATGTTGGTTGGCAATTCTGAACTAACGTGTTGAAGTAACACCGAAGTCACAGAATAACACAAACAAAACAACCAATCGAGGCCGCCGCAGACGAGCAGCTCCTGCGTTCTGCAAAGTAAAATTATTGCTTTTGTGTTGCTTTAGAACAGACTGATATAACGGCTGTTTCTGCTTGATCAAATAGGATCTGACTTCAAAAATAAAGAGATTTGTCTCTGTAAGGGTCCTTCTCAGGTGCTTTGAATAATAATCTAAACCTGTTGGTGACAAAAACAGGCACTCTCGAGGACTTACTTTTACCCTTAAGGATTAGGTGGCAGCCATTATGGGATGTTTTGCAGCTGCCAACTGAGGTAATCAACTGGACCAGTTCCAAAACTTTTGTACCTAGTAGTCATTCAGACCCAAAAATATGTTAAAAAAAAAAAAGAAAAATAGTGCCCAGGTTTATATACTGGAATTGCCCTTTAATTCATGACAACCTCAGTGCAAATGAATATACTTTTGTAGGATTACAACGTGTGTAGACGTTGATCTAAGTATGATTGGAATACAGAAGTCAAATCAGTGCAATCAAACAATTATTTTGTGGGCTGTAACATACACGAGTAAAATCATCAGCTGTTTGTTTCTCTTCATAATACATTTCTTTAACCGGTTCATGACAAATACTGATGAGGAAAAAAACAACAGATGCAGTCAAATACAAGGTAGGCTTGTTGGACACGTCAGACTTAATTTGGTTTTAAGTGATATACTGTGCTGGAAACATCAACGATGTATTTATGTTTCAGTTGCTGTTCCCTGGTGTTTACAAATGTCTTTTTTGTTCCCCATTACACGTCAACTTATCTTGGACAAGATATGAAAAATACGAATCCCGCAAAAGTATCCACGATTCGGGAAATAGCTCTATAGAATTATCGTAGTTGCTCGCTCTCCGATCCAGAAGGGACAAAAGCCCCTTAAATTAAGTGTTTGTTTGCAGTGTAATCTCACTTTTTTTTTAAAAATCATTATTATGCCTACTGATACACTTAAAAGGTAAAAACAAAGCCACAACATCAAAATATGTTGTTGTCTAAATACCTTAAGAGTTCACTCTTTCACTCACAGGTAAAATTATTGATGAAGTTGGGAATTAATGATCCACACATGTTAGTGCTGCTGGCTAAAAGATATTTCGGTACGTTGTGGCAAGAAATTATTTCCAAACTATGATGGGTGTTTTGGTGGGGCAGGTGTTTGGAATTGCATCTTAACACAAGTCCAATGTAAAGGAAGGAGGCTCAGTCATTATCTATCAAACTTTTATCTGTGGTCTTAGCATTGGTCTCCTGTGGCTTTCACACAACACTCATATCCCACTCCAGTAAATACACCCTTTGTATGCTGAAGATTCCTTTCCATCTCTTCCAGAGGAAAAACGAGAATAAAAAAAACAGTACACAATAGAAATAGAAGGCGCCATGGTAAAAAGGCAATTGCAAACTTGGATTAAACTGCATCATGAGTTCTGTGGTCACCCTTTTCCCAGCCTCAGTGCCTCAGTGAGTTAGATTAGACTAACTGCTGCCTTTTCTTTGTCGTTGTTCTCTTCTCTATAGCCTGTCAGCGAACTAACCAGGGGGAAACGTGTCAGCCTTTCCTGACTTTCCTTTTGTTCGCATGTGCAAAAGGTTAGAGGAAGGAGCAAAGCTACCCCTGTATGGGGTTGCCAATCCAGGCAGCTGGTAAACAACATAGGAAAACCTTTCACACCTTCTTCACTGGCTGGGCTTTTGTTGTTGGTCCTCCTCTCCAGTGTTTACTGATCCTAGAAGAGTGAAGAGGGCTTAAGTGAGTATGTTTCATATCTTCCTCTGGCCTTTTGATAAAATTCATTAAATAATCTGCTTCATAATTACAGAGCTACTTACCTGAGCCACTTGTCGATTTTGTGTCTGGGTGTTGAGGAATGTTCGGCTGAGCTTGTTGCTGCTGCCTAAGAATTCAACAGACAGAATTTGTATCAAAATCAATTAATTTTCTGTTCATTCAACGGAGGGGGATCCACCATCATGAATACTTCAATCAGGAACACAAATTGTGGCCTCAAATAAATACCACCACAATAATGTTTCAATGTAATGTGAAACACGGTTACACCATAAAATTGATAATCATAAATCACAAATAAGTGTTTATCACAGCATCCACCCCACTAATAGTAGTGATCAGTTAAACCCACCGATCAAAATAGGCTTGTCTTCTCTTCCGCAGTTCCTCAGCTGTGAGTGTCTCACTCTGGCCTGCTTTCTGTCCTCCTGTAGCACTCCCTGATTTCACATTTCCCATTTCAGATTCTGAGGACTTGTTGCTCATCACTGCTCCTATAATATTACAACCAAAGACACAATTTTCAGTATTGACATTTGCAAATAATTCTTTTTTTTTTTTTTTTTTTTAGAAAAAATATGATAAACATATGCTTAAACCTGTGATATTAATCAGAACTTGGAATGCAACTCAAAAATGAAAAAAAAAAAAAGACTTCAAATGATCTGACACATTGATGTGATGCATGGGTGTGGACTAATTCATAGAACGAAAGAAAACAATGTCCTCTTTTAAAAACTCCAGATGACTCAACCTTTACCTTGCATGCTGAGCTGTATGGCCCTGCGAAGATCAGCTTCTTCATCTTCCACATCTATGTCCTGTCTGCTGAGTGCCAGAGCTTTTTTAAGCTCTTCATCTTCATCCACGACCTCATCCTCCACAGCAAAGCCCATCTCCGACTGGGCCAGAGCTGCTGGCCTGCTGCTCACAGTAAAAGGCTTAATCAGTTTATTTTTAATCAACTTCAGCCATAAATCTAAACTAAGATATTAATTTCTAAATAATTTCTGGGTCCTCAACTTTGTGGTGTCTGCATATATAGTAAATACCCTGCACTTGTCTGGGCCTCCTCCTCTCCAATAAGCCTTGGCCGCTGCTGCTGCTGCACTCTCATGATCCCAAGGATCTGCTCTGCTTCACACTCAGGGAGGTTTCCTCGGATCACAAATATGGAATAACCTACACAAGGACAACGTTTATAAACGTTTCTGCATTGCAATATGCAAACATACCATGAATAAAGGTCAATTTCACATTACCTTCTTGCTGTAACTGTGCAAGGAAAAGTGCTAGATAGGTGTCAGATATCAGCTCTGGTCCAGTCAACAGTGAGTTCAGATTAAACCACTGCAATAAAAAGAAAACAGAGTCATCAGTTTAAGTACAACTGAATTGCAATTGTTTACGATGTTGATAAGTGCCTCATACCTGTTGTCCAAGTTTGCGTATAGTAAACCAGTGCTCCTTGTAGTTGCAAATAAAGGCTTTCTCATTTCTGAAACATGAAAGTAGGAATGACTGTCACCATCAACTTAAAATGCCAAAAAGTTCTGTGAATACAGATAAAGAGATCACAAAATAAAGTCTTGACGATGAAACGTTACATTGGATTGATCATCAGGCTCTGGTACTCCCGGCTGTTGAAAAGGATTAGCTCCAAGCCCCACACCCTCAGAGCATTGCTAATTACCTAAAGGAATTAGATGACAGAAAAGAAAAAAAATATAACCAACCATTTGTGGTTGTGGATCTGTTATCAAATAAAAAAAACAAAACAACTGAAACTGAACTGAAACTCACTTGTATTGAGAAAAACCCGCTGTCGTCCATGTTCCCAGATGGTTGCTAGAAACACAGTTACAGATCATAAAGTTAGTATTTGGCAATAGAGTGTAATAAGCATGCTGCTGCACTGACATTCCCCTTCCATGTGTCCTCACCTGTAAAAAGGTCCTATACTCCTCGCTGGCCATCCCTCCCTCCGCCATCCTCATTCTCTCCTCTTCATCCAGCTGATGAGCGATGGAGGACAGATCCACAGGAGTGAAATACTCACCCTGCAGGAGGTTGTTGAGACAGTGTTGGGCGCAAAGAGAGCCCTCTTGCTACAAAATAAAGGATTCGTTACTGTTAAGACACACGAACAAATACGTTAATTAAAAACTTTCTTAGCTTTATGAACATAGAATAAGCTGATACTACACTTTTATGGGTCTTTCCCCACGGTAGCATTCATACACTAGTAGAGCTACATACAGCTAACTCACGTACAGCTACTCTTAATGTAATAAGTCCAGATAGCTATGCTGAGCCAGTTTGTTTACTAACGTGATACAAAATAACATGCTTGCGGTTGTTGCAAAGCTTTCGGTTTGGGCATCGCTAGCTGCAAAGAAACTTTTTATAATCTCTGACTAGCAGGTTCAGTTAGCATGCTAGCTATCTGGACATCAATACTGCCAAACACCACCACAAATCTCTCAACACCGTTCAGGTAGCGCCGGTAAACACACCGCCGCCAAAAGGTTCAAGGCTTTCAAAGTGAACACGGCGAATTTTCTGTAGCTAAACGCTTTAAATTAAAGGTGTTTAACTTACTTTCTCATGAAATATGGAATCCATATTCAGCTTTCTGTCAAACATTCAACTCTGACCTCTCGCCCCGCTGCTTTCATCACCGTGAAAAGGAGGCAGGATCTCGACCAGCGCCCTCTAGCGGCCGGGCGGTTCCTTCACTCGCACCAGCTACAGTCAAAACTCCATTGGCGAATTTGGGCATTTAAACCTGCGACATCATTGAAATCTGTGGTTGTGTGGGCCACGTAGAGCAATGTGACTGCTCCACACAAAGACACCAATCCACTAAGGACTGTTTTTATTATCGCCTGATAGCGTCGCAAAAGCTTTCCCGTTACAACTGGAACAGTCTCCAACTGACGCTTCCTCCTTTACGGCAAATGGAATATGGCGGAGGGTGAGCAATCTGTAGACGGACTGGAGCTCAGCAAGGTACGATTTTCAAATAGCAAATATCGCTGACAGTGGTCACCGGGACTCTGGGGCTAAACACTGAAGTATAACCTGTTAATTAATCTGTATAATGTAGTGTGACTGCGCAGTTAAACGGCGTCTGACCCACCAGGCTATCATTCGTAGTTAGCTCATGTGCTAGCTACCTAAATGGTTAAAATGTCTCTGCAGAGGATACTGCATTTATTGCTCACCTACAGTGACTGTATTGTTTGTTTTGGACTCGGGGCTGTTAGAGTCGATAACACAGTCGGGGGTAAATGTAGCAGTGGCCTCTGTGGTGTGTTAATCTCCATCCTTTGGTATTTTGGTGGTTGCTTTTGTACAAAGAGCCTGGACATGAAAAACATACCGTACATTTGAACACATTTTTGAAAAATCTACAGTAAATATTGCTGCCAGCATAGGAACAAAATAAAATAGAAACATACAAAAGGGGTAGAACATCAGCCATAAAACAATCACATATTTGATGGAGTCAGTCCAAGTTTAGGACTAAACACAATAAAGTGCCAAAGTTCAGCTTCAAGTTACTCATAAGATTTTTTAAAATGGAAACCAAAGCAACACTGCTTTTGACTTGTGCTCTTACATATATTGTGAAAAATAATGTACAGATGGTTCTAATACTAGTCATTATTGTGTCATAGATGTTTGCTTCACCAGTATAAAACAACCCCGTGAACATACTGTTTTTTTTTATTCCTCTGGCAGTCCAGCACAGGAAGTGTCCAAGTGAAACAGCTGTGTGCTTTTGTGGTGCATGCTTCCCCTCCTCAGATTTTTAAAGAATAACAATGTGAACAAAGCGCACCTGGTTGCATCAGCAGTCAATGCAAAAATGATATTTAAAGATATTTCTTCGGCTCTTTTCCCAAAATTGTACGTCTTCATAATTAAAAATGAAAACTCCAAAACAAGATTTCAAAGTGTAAATCGATTGATTGATCTGTTCTGTACCACGACGCAGTGCGTAAAAGGCAAATATTTATCTGGGCATCACTATGAGAAGAGTTTGTGTCACTAGGTGGAGACAGATGTGAGTCATCACAAAACCAGTCATGACCTTGTTCCCTTTCGTCCCACAGGAATGGCTGGAGGCTGCAGACAGCAGGGCGGAGCTGCTCCACTACCTGAAGGAGCAGGTGCCTCAGATCTTCTGCCTGAAGACGGAGCACAGCCCCCAGGAGGAGGAGGAGCTCATGCAGAGCCGACTCTTCCATCCTCTGGAGTGTTTCCTGTTTGGAGAGGATCCTCAGGAGGGTCTGGAGAAGCTCAAGCAGGCCTGCACCTCCTCCCAGCTCTGTGGACGTGTCTTCAAAGAGGGAGAGACTGTCTACTCCTGCAGGTCTGAATAGACCCTCTGATCTCCTGCAATAAATACATTATAACAGCAATAATGATCTTAGATATGATAAAGTACTGAATCTTTATTTGCTTTTATCAGTGACTAGTATTTGCACTGATATTTAGGTACAGAATGTAGGTATCAAAAAACATCAGCCCCGCTGGAACCTGGGGTTACTGGATGAGATGTTAATAAGCCAGAGACGGCAATCTTCTGACAGTACATGAAGACTATTTCACATCATTAAGTACTTTTGGCGGAAATAATTTGGCTTCAATAGGTTTTAGTCCTGTAAGGGCTTCTAATTACACATCAACCCCACATAATTTAGGCTAAGTGTTAAAAATGAATAGTTAATGAGTAGACCCTCTCAGGTTTCAGTGCAGGGCGGTCAGTTTGTGAGTGGACCTGAATGATGTGAAGTCACTCACATAGATATGTGGAGCTCGTTTTTGCACTAGTTTTTCTCAGTTTCCTTCACAAAGCTGTCATGTACGTTCTAGGTCAGTGTGAGTCGTATTTAAGATATAACTGGTACATTTTGACATAATTAAAGATAGTAAAGGTCAGTGGTGTGTTAGGTACTTACTATGAACCGGCAAGGCACTGTGAGTGTATTGAGCCAGACAGACAGGTTGTTTTTGGCTCGAGCTCATCATCTAGCTATAGCTAACGTTACATTTATTACAATGCGCCACCCGATTCGCCCTATCAGTACAGTCATCTTGTCGCCGACATTGCTTGATTAGTTTGTTCAAGTATCTTATGTGACCTGCCCAGAAAGTGTATTGTGGGTGTCTGCAAGATTGGTTACAATCTCAAATTGTTAGCTTGCCGACCCGTACTTGACACTGGATATTCACTTTGAATTAAATACATTTGTTTTGATGCAGGAGAGATTTATACAGGCACGTCTTTAGCTTTTGTCGACGTTTGCTCCATCAAGTAATGAATCCTCTTCCACCTTTCTGCAGGGATTGTGCAATCGATCCCACTTGTATCATGTGCATGGACTGCTTCCAGGATAGCGTGCACAAAAGCCATCGTTACAAGGTTGGTGTCAATATTAAAGTTAACTTTTTAAAAATAAAGAGACATTTAAATGTTTATTTGAGTATATTAATCAGTCACAGTCAGATTGTTCCCCCTGTATGAATGGGAATAATAGAAAGTCACTCCTCAGGGGTTTTCTGTTCTGATTTGATATCTCTGTACTGGCCCACTCATACTAAAGCACTAAACTTTGTTTTTGTCAATTACTAGTCTGTTACTCACTCCCGACAGCTTTAGTACCCTCCTCTTCGCCTCTTAAACTTCAATAAAAAATGCAGCATATTTCTCAGTGCACTAAGAGCTATGCTTGATTAATTCATTGTCAGACTTGTGTTTGGCCTTTCTCGTTGGAACCTAAGTGTTGTTTAATAACATATTCCCACAGTTAAAGGACAGTTGTGTGACTTAATTGCTGCTCTATGTATCCAGTACTTGAGCTCAGTGACATATAGTATGTGCACTTTTTTCCCCAGATGCACGCGTCATCAGGCGGGGGCTTCTGTGATTGTGGGGACGAAGAAGCCTGGAAGATCGGCCCCTGTTGCTCCAAACACGACCCAGGGGCAGCCACTGCCATGGTAACGGTGAGTTACATAATAGAGCGGAAAAGAGGGATGTGGGAGGGGCGTACTTGTCCCATTCTGTGTCAGTGAACCCCAGAATGCTTATTTTCCCATCTAAGTCCTGGAGGCTGCTCTCTTGGCTGTAGCTTTCGTTCCGGAAACGGGAAAGAAAAGCGCTGTGTTGACCTGCACCAACTTAGGAAATGTATGACTAGGTTAAAAGATTGGGAGGGTGATTGAATGCGTGAACGCTGGTGGAAAACTGTGCAGGGATGTATTCAGATATACCTTCTCCTACCATACTGCTTTTGATGATTGGTTGTTACTGTTAAGCAGTTGTTTGCCAGGCCTTTCTTTGCCAATCAGGTTTTCCACTGATAAGATCATGCTGGGCTTTGAACAGAAGTATAGCGTGACAGCTCTGTGCTTGTTTCCGTAAACAGCAGGTGCTTCTATTAACAGAGGCATCACTGAGAGGCTACTCTGTGTTTTCTACACCAGATCTGAACCTGTGCTTAACAGGCAGTGACACATGAAAGCATCCCAAAAACTGAACACGCTGTTTCAGATCCCTTGTTGTTTAGATCTTGGTGGATTCCAGTGCTTGTTCTCACACAGTAGTGTGACGTAGAGACCGGTGTAAATACACAGACTCGCTGTACGATTTGTTTGGTTTGTGTGTCGAATGTCGGACATTTGTATGAAATACTTAGCTGCAATGTGGAATGTTTTCCCTCGGGGAATTTGATATTGACTTTACTAGGCCAGCAGCTACTGAAGCTCTTATTAAGCCAAATATTTGGATCACTTCCTTGTCGTATTGGAGAGTCACTGCTGGCGACACAGGAAATGGGGAATTAATAAAGTTTATCATAACAAACTTTGTCAGAGGCAGACTAACTTCAGTTTCTGCAAAGTTTAAAGCTGTTATTGAAGGTTGATTTCTTCTTAGTGTCTGAAGTTACAATTTTAGAAGAAAACAATCAACACATTTATTAAATCACTCCAGGTTAAATGTTAATGTCAATGAAAACATTTTTTTTTGCACAAAAGTGTGATAAATGTCTCTAATATGTTGAAGTGACCTGCTCAAAAAATTTGAGCCTTGTGTGATTCTCTCATTTTGTGCAGGATGAGTGTTTGTTGGAGCCTGAGATATGCGAGCGTGCTGAGAAGCTGTTCCGGGGGCTGCTGCACTACGTCACAGAATTGTTGGTGTGGGAGGAGAACTCGGAGCTGTCAGCGGAACTCCAGCCTCGGTACAGCAGATCTGACCACATGCAAATACAAAAATTCATATGCAAAGCGCTCAACTTGACTTTGATCATGTCTTCATCCATGCAGGACAAAAGACAATGCATACTACTGTGTACTGTACAATGATGAGCACCACTCGTACGACCATGTGATCTACACCCTGCAGCGCTCTGTTAACTGTAATGAGGCTGAAGCACAGACACACACAGCACTTATTGATAAAGAGGTATTTTTGGTTTTATATGCTTTTGACTTTTTCTTTTAACAATTATATCATGTCGTGTTTCCATGATATCCATTGTAGATTATACCATTGTTATTATTGTTAATTGTTGTTGTTTATTGTTGCACAGGGCCGGCGGGCAGTAAAGAGAGGTACTCTTCGTTCCTGCCAGCAAGCGAAGGATCTCATCAGGGTAAACACCAGCCACTGACCCTAAAAAAACATTGATTTATGATTTTTAAATTGAGAAAGTTTATTGTCCATTTTTTAAAAAAAAAATCTGTAAGTGAGCTGTAACTCTTTCACTGCTGTGTTGCAGTCCAACTCCGAGCACATTTCCCTGCAGCCACTACGTGTGGAGATCCTTCACGCAGCGGTAATGGCTCATCAAACATTTGCCCTGCGCCTCGGCTCCTGGTTCCAGAAGATCATCGGTTACTCAGGTGCTGCCGTCATTGCCACCACACAAATTTCACAGCTTTATGTATTTACTGTGCACCCTTGATTTATACCTTTTTTTAGAAAATGTGTCTACACCTTAATGCGCAGTTATCCATGCACAGTTGTATGACCCTGTATGTGTGTCTTGCGCAGTGGGCTTCCGGCAGGCCTTCTGTCAGGTGGCGCTGGAGTCAGATCCAGACAGCGACCAGCCTTGCCTCATCAGCAAACTCATGCTGCACGATGCCCGGATGTTCAAAGGCAAGTAGCTTGATTTTCATTCAGAGTACAAGCTCAAGCCCAACTTGATTCCACATGACACTAACGAGAATTTTTTTTCTGATCTTCCCAAGGTGCTCGCAAGATAGTACATGAACTGATTTTCTCTAGCATGCTGATGGAGACCGAGTTCAAGAGGCTCTTTGCAATTGAATTTACAAAGGTAAAAAAGGGGATTTAAAAAAAAAAAGATTGTGCCTTTCAATTGCTCAAGTTGCTTATCTATCCAACTATCTTTTTTCTTTTCAGCACTTTAAGCAGCTGCAAAAGGACTTCATAAATGATGATCATGAGAGGAGTATATCCATCACTGCTCTGTCTGTTCAGATATTTACGGTACCCACATTGGTAAGTGTGTTTTGCTACCACATCAGTTATATCTTAGTGGGGTCAATATAATAATTTAATGTTTGTGCTTCTTTTTTCTCACATTCCTGTTCCGCCTACAGGCAAGACAGCTGATCAAAGAGGCCAATGTCATTAAAGTGATAGTTAATACAGTCATGGAGTTGCTGCAGGAACATCTGGATGACAACAATCGCTTCTTCTTCCTCGGCTACAACTCAGACAAGTTCTCGCGCATCCAGGTCATCTTCCACGACCTCAGGTTAGTAAACAGGAAGCACTCTAAGTCTTTATTTGTTTCTTAGTTTGGTCTTTATCTGAAATGTAATTTGTTTCTCTCTCAGGTATATTCTCATCAGTAAACCCTCAATATGGACTGACGACATGCGGACACAGTTCATAGAGGGGTTCAAGGTCTTTCTTGGACTTCTTAAATGCATGCAGGTAATACTTCACTCCACTCTACCCTGATTCATTCTTTGATGGCAAAAAACAAGATAGTTATGAATCCTGGCACTCTTTCACTTTCGTTTATCAGGGTATGGAGGAGGTGAAGCGCCAGTTCGGTCAACACATTGCGGTGGAGCCAGAATGGGAAGCTGGCTTTTCTCTTCAGATCCAGCTGCGCCACATTCTTGCTATGTTTCAGGACTGGTGTTCCTCTGATGTGAGTTCAGTTTGTCCATCAAACATTAGAATTATCCCAAAAAATAGAGGTAGCATACATTACAGTATTACCTCAAATAGTTTCCAGGACATTTTATTTACCTCGACTGTAGAGGGTTTTAGCCCTTTATATAAAATAGGCTTGCATTATTTTTAATTCCCTCTGTTTGATAAGTAATGTTTTGATCCACTCCTAGATGCCCTGTTAAAGTTACTGCATTATGGCTTCAATAAAACTCAACTCTGCCTGTATTTACTTCTGATTAAAAGCCCTGTTAGAGTTTCAGGGGACAGAAAGGCATCATTTCTAAGCAAGGGTTTTATTGTGAAATATTTGCAGGAACGTGTTGTGGAAAACTCAATGACACTGCCATCTTGTGGCACAGTTTGGCTGTTAAACATCTGAAATGGAATGATGTCTATTTAAACAAGTAATCCAGAACAACAAAGGGATGAAAATAGCATGATTATACTGTAGAAGTATTTAAATTAAAGCAATGGAAATGTATATTATGCTGTTTTTTTTGTTGACCAGGATTCAAAGCGTTGCTTTTGTTTGACTCCTGGTTTTTATTTGAGGAAATGCTGTACCTGCTCACTTACCCTTCACTTGTCGTATGGTCAAATATATTGCTTGTGTCCCCACCAGGATAAGCTCTTGCTGCTTGGCTTTAAAGAGTGCCACAAAGCCCTGATGGAGTGCAATAACCAGCCCTTCCACAGGGAAGCCACTGACTACTACATGTGCAAGCACATCGTCCATGTTCGTCCGTACAAAGTGTCTCAGCAGCCCGTCAGCATACATCTGCCCATCTCCAGGCTACTGGCTGGTAGGAGAACTTTATATAATATCTGAGACTCTCTTTGAGTTATTGGTGTATTTTCCTGTCAGCTGTGAACTTACCTCTCTGTACACTGTCATCCCCAGGCCTGTATGTAGTTCTGTGCAGAACAGGGGTGATTGAACATCTGGATGATTCTGTAAGTGAAAAATCAAACAAACAAACACTGAGTTAAATGTGTAGGGAGCAGCTGGTGTCAGTGAGTCAGCAAGCAGATATTCATTGTGTGCTGTGTTGTTGTGTTGATTGAATGAAGTTTGTCTGAATTTTCTGGCGGTGTGTTGCAGGAGAGCTTTGACCTCACCCAGCTGGCAGAGCATCCTCTGCGCTGTGTGGTGCTGGCTGCACAGGTCTCAGCTGAAATGTGGAGGAGAAACGGGCTGTCATTGGTCAGCCAGGTAAACTCATATACTACTACTACTTTTTTCTATGGAAGTTCAGGGCATTGTTTTAATTTTTTATGCTCGCTGTTATTATTACTTATCAATTAATGCACGTTGTTGTTTCACCTCATCAGGTCTACTACTATCAGGATGTAAAATGCAGGGACGAGATGTACGATAAGGACATTCTCATGCTTCAGGTCGGTGGCAGTCAGACGTAGGATTTCTCTCATGCTCTTAGCTTTGACCTATTATATATACAATCTGGTGATATATGACCCTCCTCAAAAATTGTTTACAGATAGCTGCTTCCAAAATGGACGCCAACCACTTCCTCATGCTGATCTTGTTGAGATTTGAGCTCTTTGATTATTTTAATGGAAGTTGTTCAAGCAAAGACCAGGTAAGCAACACCCTAATAATTACTCAGGAAAAAATTATTTGGTGTCACCCAACACTGATGAAAATATTCTCAATTTGCAGGATGAATTGATTCAGTGGAATCGACTGACCGAAGAGATGCTCTACCTCCTCATTGTCATCGTTGGTACGGTCCACTAATCAAACTTGAGGCATTAGTTGGTAGAGTTTTTGAACCATGCAACTGTGTCTGACCAGTGTTGTGTTTCCAGGTGAGCGCTATGTCCCCGGTGTCAGTCAGGTGACCAAAGAAGACGTGACAATGAGGGAGGTTATCCACCTGCTGTGCATTGAGCCCATGGCTCATAGTAGCCTGGTCAAAGGTCTACCGGAGAACGTAAACTACATATTACCTCTAAAATATAAAGTTAATTCTTAGTTTTCATGAGAGAGTTATTGTTTCTGAATGTGTTCAAAATGTTTTCTATGCAGGAGAGCCACGAAACAGGCCTGGAGGCTGTAATTACCAAAGTTGCTACCTTCAAGTATGTAAAGACTGTGACACATCTTACTCTATGAGTTCTATCTTAACAGCCATTTCTCAGTGGATTTAATCTGTCTCTTCTGTTTTTAGAAAACCAGGGGTTTCAGGACACGGATTGTACGAAGTTAAAAAGGAACGTCTGGTAGAATTCAACCCCTTTTTCTACCACTATTCAAGATCACAGCACAGCAAGGTAAAACAGCATCTCACCGATTTTACATTAAATGTACACAATTATTTTTGAATATTCCTGATTTCATTATCTTTCTCTTGTAGGCAGAAGAGTCTCAGAAAAAGAGGAGGACTCAGGAGAGCAATGATAAAGGTGAACGACATCTTTGCTCTGCACAGGCCTCCGTACAACTTGAAGATGTGATGATCCTCAGCTCTACTGATGCGCTGTCTTTTTGTTTCCAGCTCTGCGTCCTCCGGTACCGCCGGCCTTCTGCCCAGCTTTCTCCAGCATAGTGCGTCTTCTCTGCTGTGACATTATCATCCACGTCCTGAGACGCGTCCTGCAGAGAGCTGCAGAGGACAGAGCCACTCATTGGACAGAAGCCATGATCCAGAGGGTACACGTTACATCCTTTACAGAGTCGACCTTGATCAGCCTTTGATACTTATTACTGAAACCACTTGCAATAATGAAATGCATGCATTTACCACACAGGCCCTGCACTTGATAGGTCAGGCATTGATTGAAGAGAAAACCCAGCTTGAAGATAGCACTGTGGAGGAAGTGACCTTCGATTTCAGCCTCAAGGCCCGCAGTGAGTGAAAACTAATTGTTTTGTTGTTCATATTCTTAAAGCTATAAACTGGTTTGTTTTTGTGGATTTTGTGACATTAATGTCTCTTCTGTTCCAGAAATCGGTTCAGAACACGGCAAGTCAGTGTTCCTCTTGTTGTCCAAGATTAAGTCTGTACCTTCCCTCGAAGCCCAGAAAGACATGGTCAAATGGGTTCTACAGGTAGGCTGTTCGGATTTTTTCGTTCGTGTAGAGTGATTAATTTGTTTTGAAATTTCCTTTACCTTTTTATATGAATGTTTTTTCTGCTAGATGTTTGAAATTGTCAAGTGCCTTAGAGAGAAGTCCAGTCCAACAGCTTCCATGATCGTGGAGGCAACCAAGCCGGAAGAGGTAAGAGAACAATGACTGATGAATTTAAACAAATGTTTGAAACTGATTTGACTTTGCTTGTTTGCATGAGTGCTGTACAGATTCTGTTCTTTAATAAAACGCCTTTTACTTTCACTGGGCCTCTGTTAACTTTCACATTTTCAAGAGAGCTTCATTGTCTCCAACATCAAATTTGTCAAGTTTTTGGAATGGAGTGGTCAGGAAATGTAAAAAAAACATTATAAAGTACCTAAATACCAAATGAATAAGTACACAAAATAAAAGCCACCTTGTTGAAGAGCTCAGAGCTGTTCTGTCTTGAAACAAACTCCGTTACAACATCCCACTGACTCACCATCATTCATTTGGTTTCACAAGAGGAGTTCAAGATGCCATACACAATACAGCGATTAATCATGCCCGCCTCTGAAACTAGGGTTGAGTTGAATTAACAGAAAAGCGTTGCTTTCTGACTTGTCATTATTCCAGAGTGCTCAGGACAAAGAGAAAGCTGAGCGCAAACGGAAGGCAGAGGCAGCCAAACTCCACCGGCAGAAGATTATGGCCCAGATGTCAGCGATGCAGAAGAACTTCATTGAGTCAAACAAGATGCTCTATGACAACATGCCAGAGAGCGGGACACAAGGCGAGCCTGTTACAGTTGCTGAGAGGTAAGGAGGATCATTTAAAAAAATCAGGGATGGTTAAAGCTGGCGTGAGATCCAAACCAAATGATTTGACTAATTCTACATTGGGTTCTGCTAATTCCTCTAGTTGTGCAATGGAGCATATGGAGCTGTGTGTAGCCGTCGGGCCCCACCGAGGGTCCACTCCAGCTGACAGGGAGGTGCTCACCTGCATTCTTTGCCAGGAAGAACAGGAAGTGGCGGCCCAGGCTCAAGCCATGGTACTGACTGCGTGTGTCCAGAGGTCCACAGTACTGACACAGTGCAGAGGAAAGATACCTACCAGCAGAGAAGATGGTCAGTTTCCACTTACTATATTGTCATTCAATTGATTTAACAGCTGCAGTGTCATGGGGAGGATGGCACATGTTCATTATATTTATTCCTTAAAGGGACAGGGACCTCATATCCGCTCTTCATGCCCCCTGAACTGGCAGTTGGGACCCACACTGGGAGCTGCGGACACGTCATGCATGCCACATGTTGGCAGAAGTGAGTTATTACCTGCTCCTCTTGTCTGTGTGTGTGCATGTGTGTGTGCAAAGGCACAATCGACAGATGTTATTTTCTGTAATTTTCAGATACTTTGAGGCTGTTCAGAACACAACCAGGAACCGGCTCCATGCTGAGCTGATCATCGACCTGGAGAATGGGGAGTACTTGTGTCCCCTGTGCAAGTCTCTGTGCAACACAGTTGTCCCTCTCATACCGTTGGAACCACTAATGTTTAACTAGTAAGTTAGTAACACCTTCTTCAGCCCAATCTACAATTGACATGATATATAGAAGTAATATGAATATTTGCTTTAATGTTTGTAGTGAAAATGCAGAGATAATTGGACAGCATTTGACCCTGCCTCGCTGGATCCAGATCCTCTCTGCCAGGGTTAAAGGACTCAAGTCAGTCACTCAGGACAACGGTAAGAAGACAACAGTGCAATGACACAGGAAAAGCCATTTCTCTATGTAGCAATGCTCATGTGTGTGTTGGAGGTTTTGGGTTGAGCCACTGCAGCTCTTTGCCATTCAGTGTCACCTGTGTAAAACTGATCCTCCCATGGAAAAAATGCACAAAGTGTCATAAATGTGGAGCATTATCTGCTTCAAAATAACTGACATTATTGGATACATTGATTTGAATTTTATGATAAAGCAGCTGCAAAAATGTTTGAATTTGTATCTTCTGATTCATTGGCTGTCTATGAGCACCATCAAATGTCATTATGCAAAGTTGATTCTCATATTTGACAATCTGATGATGATGATGAGATAATTGATGCTTTCTGTATCTCTCCTGCAGATTGCAACACAGAAGGAAGTAGTGTTGATGCGGACACGGGGTTGTGTGGAGAGAGCCAGCCAGACTTTAGATCCATACTGAGCTATGGAGTACAAGAACCGTGAGTGAAACTGTCAGCTTCTCCATTATTTGTTATTTTAAAGTGCAGCAGTCTGAATTCTATGCTGTTTTTGTTTGATTTTTTATTTTTTTTTGTCATAGGAGAAAGTTCTCGGACAGCATAGTGGAGATGCTGGTTGTGTGCGCCACCACAGTCCACAGAGTGGGGCTGCAGACGGCGCCCAATGAGCTGTGCCCACGTGTGCCCCTAATGGCTTGGAACACGTGTGCCTTCACTATTCAGGCCATAGGTACTTTAAGTCTTGGCTCATTGTGTCTCGCTGTCTGCTTTCATTTATTTGCTCTTCTCAAAATATCTTTGCATGTCTTCACAGAAAACATATTGCAGGAAGAGGATAAACCGCTGTTTGGGTCCTTGCAAAACAGACAGGTTGGATGCCATATATTATTATGAATAATGGCTTGGGTGGAGCTTTGTCATCAGTGTTGTGAGATGTTTCTGTATTTTAGCTTGCAGGTCTGAAGGCAATCGTTCAGTTTTCGGCAACTCAGAGACTTAAGAGCTCCCAGACTGTCATTCAGAGGCACTTCACCGACATGTTGGCTGGTATGTGCTCATCTAAGATTACGTCATATTTATCTATTAGATGTAATTGTATAGCTTTCCTTTTCATATAAGCACACTGGGTTTTCCTGCAACAAGAAATTGTGCTTTATACTGTAAATAAAGGCCTTCGCGTCCATTAGCCTTGTGGTTATATGTACGACCTCTTTCCCCAGTTTTGATACCGGTCTTGAGCAGAAAGAACACCCCTTCTCTTCTGGAGGTGGACTTCTTCCATCTCTTGGTAGGTTTCCCCTAAAAGATATAATTTTTGTTTGAGTGTCTCACAACTTAAAACTTTTACTTAAAGTGCTAGAGTTTTTTTTATTACTTTGTTAATGTGTATGTGCTCTTGTGTGTTTTGTCAGGTGGGGTTAGTGCTGTCTATACCCTCACTGTATCAGGAGGAGGCTGTAGACCTACACCCGTCCACTGTCAGCTCTGCCTACAACCACCTGCACATCCTGCATCTGGTCACCATGGCTCACATGCTGCAGATCCTCCTGACTTCTCCAGGTACAAACAGCAAATATCTCAACCATACATTCTGTTCAAGATACTTCTTGTATCTATCTGAGAATGCTGCACAATAACAAGGATGATTATGATGAATACATAATGGTGCCGCTTCTGCCTAGATTTCCCTGCAGTAGCGGGTGGAGAAGAGACAGAGGAGGCGAGAGCAGCAGCAGAACTGCTCACTACAGTGTCACAACACACTGGAAGGTACAAATGCTTCTCGTCCACATTTCTAAGTGCCGTCCTTCCACGTACTGCATGTAGACTTTTACCTACAAACAAATCACCATCCCTGTGTTCCCCCTTGAACACTGTCTAAAGACATATACTTCATATGCTTCATAAGCAAACCTGACAAGAATCACCCTTGCCTGTTGAAATGCCCTCTCAGTTGAAGCAAACATTGTCCCTTTACATGCTGCATGCCCAGAGGTGTTTATGATCTTGTAGACTGCCTTCAGCTTGTTTGATTGGTTGTTCTGTGGTTTGCTCGCCAGGCTAATTCCAGACGTCTCTGGCAGCTCTGTGGCAGAAAGAGTGAAGAGAGGAATTGAACCTTTCCTGCGCTGTGCTGCTCTCTTTTTCAATTGCCTTACGGGAGTGCATCCTCCAGAGGAGCTATTTAGTGCTGCTGGTAGGTCAAACTGCAGTATTTAATCATTCTAACACACTGCACACGATGATTAATGAACGGAAGCTGACGTTTTTCGGTCTTTGCAGTTACCCCTCAAGGACAGATGGAGGAACTGTGCAAATACTTGGCATTACCCTCTGATCTGTTCCAGCTCTTCCAGGAGCACAGAGACCCTGTTACTCCACTGCTGCAGAGGTCAGTGATGAACATAATATGTTAATATTATGAGCAATGTTAGTGTGATCAGTGATCGTTTAGTATTCACTAGAGGGGTTAGCAGTTTTATCATTTGTTTTGTCATTATTAGGTGGTGTGGGAGCCCAGCTGTAACCAAAGCCCTGAATGGCAAAATGCAGACTGTCAGGTAAACTTTAGTCTTCATATTCTTTCAGCCCTACTTTTACTTTATAATAAAACATCTCCCAATAATTGATTGATAAACTTTCTCCAGATACCCAAGGAGAAGGAATCGTTTGATTGAACTTCCAGAGGATTACAGTGCTCTCCTCAACCAAGCCTGTCATTTTCAGTACGTGGCCACTTGAAGTCCTTTCTCAGTCACACCTTTTCAGTGGAAACTCGGCTTGAGATGTCCAACCTTCTCTTCCCCTGTAGGTGTCCCAAGTCCACAGATGATGAGAGGAAGCATCCGACCCTGTGCCTGTTTTGCGGGGCCATGTTGTGCTCTCAGAGCTCCTGCTGTCTCAGCCAGCTGGATGGGGAAGATGTGGGAGCTTGCACCGCCCACGCCGCTACCTGTGGTGCTGGAGTGGGGATGTTCCTCAGGTGCGTAAATTCTGGGAGGGATCAAGAAAATGATTTTCCAGCCCTAGAAAAAGCATTATTTGACTCTGAATTGTATTCCTTCTTGCATGAAATGTGCTGTATAAATAAAGTTGAATGTCATGTTTACAGGATCAGAGAGTGTGAAATCGTATTGATGGCCAGTAAGACTCGAGGAAGCACATACCCTGCTCCGTACCTGGATGACTATGGGGAGACAGATCCTCATCTTGTGTAAGAGACGTAGCTTTTATTGTCACATACTGAATTATTTTTTCTTCTGCTTACAATTGTAGATGCAGGCATGGCGACGTTGCCTCCTACAGGCAAAAAGTAATTGCTGCTGCAATTTAAACACCTCTGCCACCTGCAGCCAGTCTGAGCAGCATAGCCATGGCCATGAAGAACACAATTTTGTCATATCAAAAGTATTGTTTGTTTGTTGGACAAAGACTTGAATAAATGACACCTTCTGTCTCTAAATTTCCAGAAGGGGCAATCCGTTGCACCTTTGCCCGGAGCGCTACAGGAAGCTGAACCAGCTGTGGCAGCAGCACTGCATCCTGGAAGAAATCGCCCGCAGCCTCGAGGTGGTCAACGTTATGTTTGCCTTTGAGTGGCAGATGTTGTGATGATTACTCCAGCTGTGGTGGGCCAAAAAGTAAAGAGCACAGCCATAGAGCACAATGTGCTCCAGTGCTCCTAAGACGCACGCGCACGCGCACACGCACACGCACACACACACACACACACACACACACACACACACACACATACACACACACACCACACACACACACACACACACACACACACACACACACACACAACCCCCCCACAAGA
>OMLP01039593.1:0-11897 GCA_900302685.1 Spondyliosoma cantharus | reverse complement strand
TATATTATGGTCGACCGTGTCAAACGCAGCACTGAGATCCAGTAATACTAAGACTGAAATTTTTCCACTGTCTGTGTTTAAATGAATGTCATTGAGGACCTTGAAAAGAGCCGTCTCAGTGCTGTGATGTGGTCAAAACTGCAGTCTTCGTGGCTTGGGGGAAGACACCTTTTGAAGAACCCTGCTGGTAAAATATCAAGGCAGCAGGAGGAAGATTTCAAATACTGTATAATGTCTTGCAGGTTTTTGTCATTGATTGGATCAAATTGTGTCATGGTATTAGATGGACAGAACGACAACACACCTCCTGTACCTGATACAGTGGCACTGACCGCTTGTCTAATTTTCTGAATTTTGGCATTGAAGAATGATGCAAATTCATTACAGGCCCTGGTAGACAGATGTTGAGAGGCTACTGGCACAGGAGGGTTTGTTAGCCTGTCGACAGTAGCAAACAAGGCACAAGCATTATTTTTGTTCTTGGTGATAATGTCTGAGAAGAAGGACTGCCTTTTTCAATTCCAAATTAAAAATGTAAAGTCTCTCTTTATAAATGTCAAAATGAACCTGAAGCTTTAGCCACTCAATGTAAGACTCTGTTACTCTCAGGTTCAGTAAATTATAGCAGTCTAGTTTAACTTAACTTAGCCTTGACTAGTCTGTTTAAGGTTTAAAAGGTTTATAAGCCATCAGGGGTCAGGTGTATTGTACGAGATACACCAGGGACATCCTCTTTCCAGCAGGACAACAGGTTTACATGTTACCTGTGCTTGGAGCTGTGCATGTTAGCAATAATAGTCTGTGCCTGATGATAATGCCCCTTGAAAATCAGGAATCCGGAATTGTTCTGATGAAGACAGGCTACAGTACCTCTCCCCAAACCCATCATCAAAATCTCACAGTAGCCTGCTGAACCTAGCTGACCAAAGCTGGCAAACCTTCACACTGACCTGCTGATCATTGTGCAGCTTTCATTCTAATAGCTTTGAGAATATAGACTAATAGACTAGACTATTGTCTAATATAGACAACTGTATAGCCTTCTATATACGTACAAAGTAGCTACAGGAGTATAGTATTGCTATAAGGTACCCCAGAGGACTCCATAAGAGATTTCTTCAACATGCTGAGGTAAACATACATTTTAGCCTATACATGTGTATACATGTGTCTGTTTGGGTATTTTCAAAGTGCCAGTCTCAGTTTTGAATGTGTCCTCCAACATTAGTCGGAGATGCTCTATAAGAAACTGACAAATTAATGGCCCTCTGGTGTGACCTTTGCCATGAACTAAAGACACATCAGAGCCTGATCATTCTGCCCTTACTAACTTTTAATACTTCTCATGGCGTAGTTAAACACACAAGTAGGTCTAACATAATTAAATATCTTGCTGACACTAAAGCTGAACGCTGATTGAAACAGCTTGACACTAAATTCCACCCATGCAGAAACAGCTTCTGCTTTTCACATACAACCCGTTAATGGACTTAAAGGCAATTTGGGTAAATTGCCAGAGAAAAAGTGGAACAGTGAAACAAATCAGCCTCTAAACCGGCTACCTCAAGTCCAGCAACTGCTTGAAGTCAGCACAGATATAATTGCACTCTTAAGGAGGAGGTTAGAGGCTCCAAAACATTACATTTACTGTAAACGTTCTCATGCTCAGACTTGAGTATTTTCTCCTTCCCTTAGAAACTGTTTTGCCATTTATTAAAACATTTCTTATTTGAACTATGAACAGGATGTGTAAGAGAAGCATCGATAAAGACCTTAGATGTGTCATGCAAGATATAAAAGTAACTTTAGAGAGGAAACTTAAGGTAAGTGACTTCCAAGTTCTCCTATCTTCGAGAGTATTAATAATGCATGAACAACATCAAATTGCAGTTTGGGATCTTCGGTTATCCGTGTTTTAATGTCAAAAAGATGGAACAAACTGTGGTCTATGAATGTATAATGCTTTAAGAAGTGATATTTTGCTCACAGCACACAGCAATGTAGAGAACAGGACAAAATACCAACACTTAAATGTCAGCGTGGCTCACGCACAAACAGAAATTAATGCACAAAATTCTCATTTTAGGCATGAAGTTCTAGCTTCTCTGTGCTCTCCTACAAGGCTTTGTTTATTCAGCCTTCAAGGTCAGTGAAGTCAATTATATTTTGTTTGTTTTTAAAGCCATTTGACATGTAAAACTGCTGCTGAACCCAGTCTTCATTGAGATGAATGTTACAACAGATGCTGGTAATTGAGCTTTGAGTGGAACATGTTTAGACATAGGCAACCCTGAATTATTCTATTATTTCTAATGAGGTGAGTTGCTCATCTCAACTGTGCTTGTAGAAAGAAAGAGAAGGAGAAAAGGGCCTGAAAATCTGATCAAATTTCACATGACTTCATGCAAAGATTCATGTTGTTGACGGTTTTAACAATTTTTGGAGAAAAGGAGGGTTGAATAGTTGCCACCCTTGTGTGCTTGTGACTCCTGTTAAATGTATTTAAAGGTTCCGTTTTCTATTCCGCTTTTCCCTCACAGGGTTGCGGTGATGTTGCCCCCCTTTTTCAGGGGGATTACTGGAGCCTATCCCAGTTACTCGATGGGCGAAGGCCAGGGTACACCCCTGAATGAGTCGCCAGCTCATTGCAGGACCCTTACTGATGGCAGAGGCTGCCACGCATGGTGCCAACTGCACATCAGGGGCAATTTTGGGGTTCAGTATCTTGCTCAGGATACTTTTAAAAAAAAAAAAAAAAACAACAACAAGGAAAGGTACTAGGTAAAGAAAAGTACTAGGACAAGTTTTTGTAATCGTTTGTACCATTTCAAAACTCTATGCGTCCTGTCCCCGTGGCAACATTGACGATATAGCCTAGTTGAGTTTGGATTTTGAACAGGGGTGTTGCGATATACCGGTATTGACAATAACTCTGATAAAACTGAATATTCACATCGTGTTGATAATATACATGTGACACTGTGTAATCAACAGATGTGAGGTCTTTGGGCTTCGGAATCGTTTGTTTGTCAGTTCATCTGGTTCACTATTCATTTGGTGCAGTTGTTCGCTTTGTATGATAATGTACAGACTCTCTCCACCTCCCAACACACTTTTTAGCACAATTTGTTTTTCTTAAAAGAGACGAAACCGTAAACAACGTTAAAGGGGCACTATGTCGTTTTGGAGAAGAAATTCAAACTCAGAATTTGAGTGTTCACGATATTAATGAGGTAATAATAACTCAGAAATATGTTTTTGTTTCATAACTGAATGAATAAGCTGTTCCTCAAAACACTGTTTGACGCTAGAAAAGGTGGCAAGGTCCGCCAAATATAAACAAAGAAAAACAGTATGAAATTGCGTCATCCTTTAAGGTCAGTTTATTGATTTAGTTGTCAATGAAGATCTTTCTCTTGTGATTGAAATATATTCTCCAAAACCACACAGTGCACCTTTTAAAGATAAATGAACCCAAACTGCTCCTGATGTGCTGGTCAGCACCTTGCATTGAGCCACCGCCATCAGTGTATGAATGTAAGAATTACTGTAAGTCGCTTTGGACAAAAAGGATCTACTAAATGTAAATCTCTGGTTACACATGCATCGGTTGCAAAATAAATTTGACCCAAGACTGCTTTATCTTGATCTTTTATAATTGAATTTCTAGAGGTTAAACAATCAAGTGACTTTTTTTCTGCTTCCCCCCCCTAATTGTCTTGTGGTTTTCTGTTTTTCGAACTCCTCCATGATGGGAACCCCTGTTTAAAGCAGTGATATCTTGAATCAAGAACTGTGAATACTGCCTGCATCGATTCTGAAAGTTCACAGCCGACATGGGAATCGTTAAATCTTTAAACACTAGCTGTATGTTTTTCCATAGACGATTCATAACATCACTTCAAAATAAGATAGGAGGCGATTAAATGATTCATTAGTTTGCATCACATAGAGCTTTAGTTGGGTGTTTTCTTTTTTTCTTTTTAGAGTGTGTTATTCCCACGACAGCTTGTGGCATTATCTATTAACACAGTACATACATCTATAAGATGATTTATGGCCCCTGCTCCTGTGATTAAAACCTTGATTCCCTCTAAAGCACCTTTGATTTCGACTGCCACAGTAATCAAGTGACAGACTCAAATTTTCTGAATAGTTCTTCCACCAAAGTGGCTTTTTCAAATCTAATAATCTATATTAATAATAATCAAATGACAATTTGACTGTCAGGAGCCACTTAATGTTAAAAAACAACATCTGAATTTTTGATGTGTAAATTCTCCAGCTCTGTGACCTTCAGATCAAACAAAAGGCAGCTGCTTTGGGAATCCAGTCACATGTGAAGACTGTGTTGATTTTTTTTCATTCTCACTATCAATACTTAAAAAGAGATATTACATATTAAAATTCCAACAAAAAAAATAAGATAGCAGCTCACCATGAAGAAAGACGCGTCTTGGAAATGTCAGCCGTGTTTTAGACCGCGACAACAAAATATATTTGAACGTTTTTTCCGATGAGTTTCGACAGGGTTCAAGAAGCCAAAGAGGCTGGAGAGCCATCACAGAGGGATTAATGTGACGTCTGACATTAAATCAAAATATGAAAAATATTTTAAAGTGCAGTCGGCAAGGTTTTTCTCAGCACAGCAAAAGCAATTCACTATGCACCTATCAGGAATGGATTCCAGACTCTTTAATATCAAACCATTTTTCATTTAATTTCCAAAATGAAAGCAGGTAATTGACTTTAAGCCTGGCAGCTGATTGCTAATAAAAAATAAAGGTGAAATGTGATCTGGAAAGCAAAAATCTACAACTGTCCTCCAGCAGGGAGGTTGTGCTTTGAAAGTTCCAGAGACACAATTTTTTATTTTATGACTTTTTCGAGCTATCATACCTGGAAGGTCCTTCACAAGGAAAAATAATTGGATTGAACAGAAGGTAAACCTGATGTGGACATGGGGGCAAGCAGAGTAATCCTAGCTCTTTAATTGTTTTGTTGATTGTCTCTTTCTGTTTTACTGCCCAGTGAATTATGACATGAAACTAAGGCCGACCTGGCTCATTATTTCATCCAAAGATACTTCAAACTTCTCCGTGTACATGCTCCAGCCTCTTGGGGAGGTATAGCATATTTATTGTTGTAGTCTACAGAGGCAATCAATAAATTCATGTTTTCCTCTTTTCCTCCTCTTTTACTGTCCAATCAATTTAGGTCTGATGTGTTTGCAGAGGTGCTTTTTTTTTTTTTTTTTATCAAAGCCGAGATGGTCGCAGAGCCTCTGTTCTGTTTTGAAAGTGCAATGTTCTGTGGTTTTGTGCTCAGACACGGCGAAAAAACAAAACAACAGACGGAAAATATTCATGAAGCATGACTGGAAGTTAAGAGTTTTTTATTCCGCAAGATGAGGATGTTATTATTATTTTTGATTAGAATCAAGAATCCTGCTGTGCTCTCCATAACAAAAGCTCCACACATGATTATGAGGAGACAAAACAACAATCAGTGAAAGAATTCAGTGTGTGTTGGAAATGATCTCTGAGGCTAAAAATGAGTTGATATACTCAGGCTGTCACTGCTGACTGTTTTCATTATTAATCAGTCTATGTTTATAATTTTAACAATCAATCAACTGATCTTTGTAAACCTGTATAAAACCTTTGAGTCCAAAAGCCCAAAAGTTTTGGAATCTGTCTTTTTTTGCATTTTTTTATTTTATGTGTAAAACACTTATTTGCATGAATGGTGTAAAATTATTATTCACATAAAACGGAGGAAAACTGTCATGTTTCGGCAGACTGACTTCACTAGGGACAGATCACCCTGAAATCAACAATACATATTGTTTCTCTCACTTCTCTCAGCCGTAGAGATGTCTGCCATCTCTCAAATATAATGGAACTAGATGGCACTCGGCTTTTAGTGCTAAAAGCAGCAAAAAAATAAATACATTTGAAAAGCTCGACAGCGATGTCTCTCTCCAGGAATCATGACCCGGTTATTATAATCCACAAATGTTGTTGTGAGCATTTTTATGTAGGAACGATTTTCTTTCACGTCTCTATGCAGAAGAAGATCGACTCGGGGACAGGAGGCTAGCCAACTAACCTATCTAAGCTACTGCTACAGCTCAGCCGAGGAGAGCACCCATTCATGCTTACATCCAACGCTTTCATGAGCACGAGCGTGTCATCCATGAGCAGATGCTCGCCTTCTTCTGGGTGGTGGCACGGTTGGCGGGATGAAGTGTTTCACATGTTTTTTTTCTTGTGCACCACAAGCAGAGTGGCAGCTCAAGAGAAGGCAGACACCTCTACGGCCGATATCTTCAAAACAGCAACGGCAATAGAGTGACACTCAAACTACGAGTGTAGGGAGGTGGAGAGAGATTCTCTAACCATTGTAACCACACTGTACAAAAGTGTATGTAAAGTGTATTCCAATTACACTGAAGGAATGGTGAAAAGGCAACCAGATGAACTGATAAACAGAAGATCCACAAGGTCTCACTGCTGGTATTATCAAATGTGTACTGTTGACACAATATCAATATTTCTTTTTTTTATGCCAAGGTTATCATCCGCGCCGACATCCTGACACCCCTACTGTAACCATGGTAGTGAGCAGTTCAAGGAAACAGATCATAATCCAGAGAGTGTTGTGCACAGAATTTTTATTATATTGAAGTATCACTAATTGTCACTCATGACTTCTGTTTAAGATAACCTTGATTACATTGAGTCGCCAGCGCAGACAAACACTGTATGTCTGCATTCCCGTGGAGTTAAATATGCAGGCTGTTCATCACTTATTCTGTTTCATGGTTTGTATGTATCTCCCTCTCACTCACACACTAACACACACACTTTCTACTCCTCCATGACTGTCATCAAACATGCTCCTTCTCAGCCATCTTTTATTCCCTATATTCACTGTCAAGCTGCCATGACACTGCCTCCTACAATGCACTTTAAATATGCGCTGTGCTGGCGTGTGTTTGTCATTTAAGAGCTGCAGCAGAGAATACGGAGCTTCGAGCAGGCACAGCATGTGAGCCGCCACAGTCTGAACTGACCAACAACCTTGAGCTCTCATGGATGAAAAGGACTTCTAAGTCACGAAGGCGATTGTGTCACGCCGCACCGGCTCCCATTCACTTTTATTCCGGGATCAACAAGAGATTCACTTTGGCGCCAGTCTCAGCTTTGTGTTTCTTTTTGATCGGAGTGCAGGTTCTCATATAATCTGCGGCACCTCCGTGGCTGGGAATAGCAATGGAGCAGGTGTCACGCTCACCTGACAGCAGGTTAACTCAACTCATCTCTAAAATCCATTCAGCCCTTTCGTGTTTGACATCTAATAAGCCCAGACTTACATTAAAAGCCCATTAATGCCATCTAATCGCAGTGTGCCTCGCTCCCTGCACCCTACCCCTTCGCTCTCCCCCCATAAGGTATTAGACTGGGCTGAAAGAGAGACGCTCACCTATAGTCCTCGCTGCACAGTCCCGCAGTTTCACTCCATTAAAAAAAGTTTCAGGGCTGGATGGAAGAAAGATTAGACTGCTGTAATGGAGAGTCACAAAGGGGGGAAAGGCAGACTGCTCTTTCAGAGCACAATCATTCGCTATCTTATGATTAAAGACATTGTTGATTGTTCGGCCATTATTACCTAATTTACACTCTGGATATCTTATCCGAGTAAGAATGCGATTGAACTGGCTGGAAATACTCCCATCGTGTTGAAACTCTCCCTATTCCCTTTATCTCAAGTGAACCTAGCAAAAAGCTGCAGACGACCACTTTTTTCAGCAAAGGGGAAAAATAAGTGGAGCTCACGCATCATTTCAGGAAGCTCTTGAGGGACCGCCATCACATGCATGAAGAAGGTTGCTGAGCTACAGTAGCATTAATGCGAGCAAGCGTCTAGATTTTTAGCACTTCTTACAGAATAAGTAACATTAGCCTGGTGAGCAAGCTACAAAAAAGCATCCTAAAGATGCCTCTCTATAGCATCATAAAAGCTAACCAACCATGGTATAGGTATGGATAGGCTACTGACATGTTGTAAAAGTGATTTAGGCAATCAAATCCCTTGTTACAGGTTTGTTTTAATGATGAGCAGCCTATGATGGGACACAGTCTCTGCTCAGCTGCATGAAAGTTGGATTTGCTAGACATCCATCCACTAACACGATCTCCACTCTGCAATATCTGGTCTCAATACATTCTACCTTTTGCATTCACACTAAATATTGGCATCAAACATAAATTGCTAAGTAAATAATCACCCAATGTAAGAGCAGCTCCTAGTTGATGCTGGTTTGGCACGTCGCAGCGGCATTACAGTTTCCCCCACCACTTCCCTCTGTGATGTTTTTGTCTGGTTTTGTTCCATCGCTCTGTCTTATTAGTTATTAAATAAAGAGAGAGATAGACTGTAAAGCTGATTGAAGCATGACATGACACTTTCATTAGAGGTAGGTAAGTGCACTGGATGCATTGACATGACATGCTTAAAACTATGAAGGACTAAAACTGTCAATCAAAAATAAGTAAATAAATGACTCAATTTATTTAACATGACATTAAATGCACAAATCATAATATTATACATAAATGTAAGTAATAGATGGCCAATTTGGTTGAAAGTTCATTTTTGAGTGTCATTCCTAACTCGTCAAATTCTGACCCTACTTAATTAATTATTCAAATGTGACATACATTGATATTTCTGCTTTTATTTATTTATACATTTTTTTAAAGTATCAATTTATTTGCGTAATTATTTCTGTGTTTTTTCTATATTATTTGTCTTTTCCCCAGATTTTTTTTATATATTCTCTTTGAATATATGAAGATGCAGCAACTGATAGGTCCCCCAAATTATGTTACATTTTTGTTTTTTTAATTAATTAAATTTTTGGGGGTTTTGTTGCAGAAACACGTTCTGCCCATGGCAAACATACTGTCATCATCTCTTGAGAAGAAAGAGCCTTTGAGACTTTGAGACCATCACAGCCCTCTGTGTGCATCTAAAGCGGTCCTTCAGCCAGACCTGGACCGCCCCAGGGAGGTAGAGAGTTGGAATGAGAGCCATGCTTTACAGCTTGGTTTAAGGCTGGTAAGGGTTTATGTCAAGTCGCAGGAAAAGAAAATGGACCAAATGGGACACAGGCTGGCAATAAAAACGTGAAATCAGAGACTGTTGTGATCAGATACCTGTCTCCACACAATATCTCTGTTCCGAGCCGACAGAGCACAGGACTGCAGCTGCCCACATGTCGATCTTGTGATGCGAAGATGTTGACCACATTATCCTCACCATCTTGTTGCTGCTGTTTACAAAGTTACACTCCAAATCATATTCAAAAAGTTTATGTATATTGCTATATCAATAACTTTATATATGTTCTGTAATTTGTGTAGCATGGATGAGTTTGCAAACTTTCATTTTGTTATACAACCCTGTGTTGTATAATGACAAATGAATTACCTTGCACCTTGTACAAATGAGGATCTGTCAACGCCTATTGGCTGGTCAACATCAATGTGAATAGACTGACTACCGTTCCTTAACAACACACTGTGGCAGATCAAAAAGTTGTTTTTGATGTGCTCATATTGTTTTCTCAAAGGAGGCTAAGAGATGAGCTATTCTGTCACTTATTTATGAGTGATTCTTGCTTCTGTCATGTCTGCGTATCCAAGGACAGTAAAAATCACCAATGTCAAGCTGTCGATTTTGATGTCACGGCTGTACCACCTGTTATATCACCTTTCGGAAATGTATTTGAGCAGAACGTGTTGAGGTCACATCCGCTCTTATTTTGAAGCTGCTGTGATTGAGTTGACCGGGAAGGTGACAGAAATTTCAATTCAATTAATTTTCCCTGATAGTTAAGCTGTGCACCTCGGGACCTCGCATCCATTCGCTCTCCATCAAATTTAGAGTTACAGTGAGAAAATATATATTTTTCAGTGAGTTTCTCTAGAAGACAGCCATGACAAAGTGCCTCTGAACGTATTGCTTTGAAACACATCAGAGAAAAATAATGCTCTGTGGCACCTCTAATTCATCAATGCACCACTACGCACCATTTTTGCCAGCTTCGATGGTGATGCATTTTCTCTCCGCAGGAATCAATCGGCAGAATGTTTCCGTACAAGTAGTTTGACCCCATCGATTATCTTTCAGCTCAACTTATTAGTATCACTTGAGCTTCAAATCGAATCTTCTATGAAAATGTGTCTTCATGATTCAGAGGGCTCTCCACCAGAACGCTCCGGCACTCTTGACCCAGAAGACCACTGATTCTCGACTCTCCACCCGACTGCGACGAGAGCAGCCACCAACTTTTTTAGAGACACTTCATGCCTGTAACCCGGCGGAAAAAGCTTACTTTGTGCTTCGTGAGGTGCTGTAGGAGTTTTTCTGAGCCAATTGCTACATCAGCTCACTATTTTACACACCTTTAGCCAGGTGACAGGAACCCATCATTAAAATCAGTCACCGGGCAAACTTTTTGAAATTGAAGCTTGCGACCCGGGGAGCCAGTAAAACATCTCAGCCACAGCTCTGACACCGCAGATATCTGGTGTAATACCTTGTTTGTCCTGGTGCTCCTGTCTGCAAGTCTGAATTTTAAATCATTTAAATCACTTCCACCCTCTGCCTGTAATCAACTGACGCTTTTATGCCAACTAAATTCAAAATGCCATTTTCCACGTTTTGAACACTAATCTTTCTCTGTGGTCTTCTCTTATGCACTGTAAAACAATCATTCAATCATTCTCATTAACTTGACATAAATATACAAGTTGTTTTTATTTCAGTTTGATAAAGCTTTCAAGCTGTTTTTTTTCAGTTTATATTTTCTGCACAGCTTCGAGGTTTAAACTTTTTCTTTTTTTCATGGTTTGAAGAGAACATTTGTGCTGGAAACTTGCTGTATAGCCTTCGGAATTTAATTCAATCTCTTTTGTCTCACCCTGCATATAAAAATGTCACTGGGAGCATGTTTCATATTGTACCAATGCTGCGAAAAGGTGGCTCCATTCAGAACAGCTGCAGCTGTTCTTTGTGTGATATTGATGAAACTGATTCAAGTAACAAAATGTAAAATTGAGTTGAAAGATTTTGATTTTATGTTACAAAAAGAAAGAAACTTTAGCTGAGACTGTGGCATATAAAGCGCCCGGTATACTTGCCATTGCCGACCTGTCGTGCGACAATGTGACGTCACGGGAGCGGCGTAACTATATATACACTTGCGCGTGGTGGTCGTGGCACTAGTTGCAGTCTTCTCCTGAACAGAGGTGTCGCAACTGAGGAAAGGCTACCGACTTTGCTATTTCAAAGCACTAGAAGAAGAAGACAGACAGCATTTACATAAAACCATGGTTTATTAGCAAACAGATAAACCCCATCCTGTCAGTGCTCCGTCCAAAGCCACGCCCCCACAAACTTGAACGCGCATCTGGCAGTGGGACTCAGCAGGGAGAACGTGACCCGTGCAGGCGCAGAGGAGGGAGGGACAGAGGGGGGCGTAGGCAGAATGAGACATGAAGGCATCGACTTCTTTCTTTATCCAGAGCCTTTCTTGCAGCAGCCTTTTCGGCCTCAGGCTTTCTTTTCCTTGCCTTTTTAGCGGGGTAAGCTGTTACAAGTAACGCTGGCTGCATTTTCTCTGCCATTGTAACCAAATGAACGTCTTCTTCTTCTTCTTTGGGGTCAAATGAACGTCTTCTTCTGCAACTTTGTATTTCTGCAAAGGAGTGTGCTGAATATTTCCGGCATCAGTGAAAAGTGACCTGTGCAGGCGCAGAGGAGGGAGGGACAGAGGGGGGTGTAGGCAGAACGAGACATGAAGGCATCTGATTTTTTTTCTATAC
>OMLP01039588.1:0-10295 GCA_900302685.1 Spondyliosoma cantharus | reverse complement strand
ATTCTCCAAGTTCACAGTACGTTGTGCACTGTAAGTTGGCTCCATACTACAGTAGACCCTGAAAATAATCATACTAATGATGCCTTTACTTAAGTAGCACTTTTCAAAACAGGTATCAAAGCACTTTACATACAACTAAAGGGTAACTCTGCTAATCTTTACACATTAAAGTGTGTTTGCAGGTTTTGGCGAGTACTACTGCATATGTGAAAAAGAAGTACAAAGGCTTTGGTGGCTAATAAATATCCTCCAGTGATGTCAGTTGGTGGCATTGTGGGTATTTCTTTGCAAATCAGTCCATCGGTCCAGCACTGCACTCCTATAACACTGTTAAATGACAGAAATCGATACAGCATAATCAGAGATATCACCTTTTCATTCCATCCATTCTTCCTCCTTTTCTACATTACCCACAATGCAACTGAGTGACATCACGGGATGCAATTCATCAGATTACATGCAGCTTCTTCTGGAGCCACAAAAGGCTTTATGCTACTTTTTCTTTCCACATTTGTAGTCTGCAAGACTTGTAAACGGTGAACACATGTGGCCTTACCCTTTAAAAACCCAATAACCAACTGTTATTAAAAATGTACAATAAAATTCAAACACAGACAGTGAAATCAATGAATGTAATTCTGATTGATATTATTTTTATAAGAAAATGTGATTTGGTTATTTGCATTATGATAATTAACAAATGCTACTCATCCCTGATGCTAAAAATCATGGACAGCTTGGGTACTAAAGTCAACCAAGGTCCATTCTAAGAACCCCCCAAAGCTCGATCAGTCTAAGTGACAGTTAGTCAACTCTTCTTCACTCAGAAATTAACAGTGTTTTGTGAGTAATGCATCCATTGTCATCTAAACTGTCAGTGTCAGCCAGAGATGATATACCCATTTAATAATAGAAAGAGCTTTTATATGGCTGTGTCCCTGGGATTGGCAGACTTTGATTGGCTTGCGAGACCATTTCGCTTAGCAGATAAAATGAAACTACCTTCAACATAATTTATAGATGCAATTTTGTAGGACAGTCCTGAGCTCATATTTGATATGACAATTTGAAGGTGGATGTGTGCGCGTGTGTGTGTGTGTGTGTGCGTGCGTGCACGTGTCCACATGTAAAATTGTAATAAATATAGAAATTAGATTTTAAGACAGACGTAATTTGTACAATTTTTGAAAGTCTTGCTTGATCTGTTAGAAAGAATTTGAAACTGAGAAGGTTGAACCTCATGTGACCTTTCTGAAGACAGATAATAATACTTTCACATCACACCAGTAGTTAGACACAGTTAAACTTTTCTGGTGCTACAGTTAGTAGCCAATCCCAATACACCCCTCGTCCCTTTTCAAAACTAGGTCTTGTGTTCCTACATTTCCCTTCAATTTAAGGGTTAGGGTTAGGGGTTAAGGAATGGGCTAGGGTTATGGTTAAGCTAACCCTAACCATAAGGAAATGTGGAAACATTGGGCCTAATGTTGAAAAAAATCTTCGAAATGTGGCAACATAGGGCTGTGGGAACGTAGGCACGCTCCTGTTATGAGAACTCTGTTGTTTCAATATATTATGGTCCTTTTTCTTTTAACATGAATCAAACAATTGCTTCCATTTTGATGATGTCTCAGCAACTATCTAATTTTATTGCATTCTGACGTATTTCAATGTTGCGTTCCCTCCCTCTGATGGTTCGTAAAGCCCTTAAATTTGACTACAGTCCAGCAGCAAAGTTGCTGCGCTTGTTAATCGGGTTACAAATGTTGGTGCGTAAAGCACTGCTAACGTTCGCATTAGCATTAGCGAGAACTTTTGAATGAATTGTGAGAGTCCATGCTTTTCTAGCTTCATCAAATAATGATACCAGGATTACCATGGTAACCCAAGAGAAATCACCACAGCTGAAGACATCATATTGAAAATGTCCAGTTGTGCCTGTTCACGTAAAAGCAATCATTGGCGGGGTGCCAATAAGCTAAGTTGGTAGAGTGGGCGCCCCACGTACAGAAGCTTTGTCCTCACTGAAGCAGCCTCAGGTTCGAGTCACGGCCTGGGGCTCTCTGCTGCATGTCACTCCCACTCTCTCTGATCCATAGCCGCATAAAGGCAAAAAAAAAACATTTTTTAAAAGCCATCATTGACTACTGCTGAAGACATGTGCAGGTCTTGAAGGGGTTGTCCCATTTTATAAGCGGTGATTTCAACCACTAACCCTTGTAACTCTGCCCTGAGCACCAAGGGGACACTCAAAAAGGGTAGGAGTACAAATTGGAAATGGGATTGGGTGATAGTGTCTCCTATTAGCCTCCCACTGTGTCAGTCAACAGAGATCACTCCTAAAGGTTAACTATCAGCAGCAGAAAACCTTCCACAAGACCCAGATCCCTGTATTATATATATTATATGAAATTACGAAGAAAAAGGGGGGGAGAGGACAAACTATAATCATGACAATGTCACATCGTAGCGTCACATCATTGTGGACCGGTAATGAAAATATAAGCTAATGCAGCTCTGTCTGCAGGTGGCGGCGAAGCCCCCGGGTGACGACTGACACTTCTTTTGTGATCCATTAAAGTTCAGGAGGAGCCTGCTCGGGCCTCAAATCAAGGAGGAGGAAATTGACCAAAACATCTGTGAGGCAGAGGCATTCATCATCCAAAGATAAAAACGTGTTCTCTCAATATGGCTGTAATATTTTACAGCCGCACAGGGGGGCAGCTTTAGTGTCTACAAAGTCTGCTTCACTGCAACAACCAGCAGGACAGAGGAGTGATTAGCATGGGACCCCTGTGGAATGCCTCCCATTTTTACAATAAGGTCATAATATTATCAGATTCTGCACTTTTTTGAGGGACACTTTTAGTACTGACATGCAGAGTCCTTGCAAAGGTTCTATTATGTGAGCATTAAATGGCAAATAACATGAATTTTACACTAACATGCCGCTCTGGAACGCCATGCGACAGTGTGGTGTGTGTGTGTGTGTGTGTGTGTGCTTCTCTTTAGAGACTCTACCCTCTGGACCAAAGGGTCCTATTACTTAAATGAGCTCCATTAGTGTCTCTGTGGGGACCGCTGCGTCGACCAAACTCACAAACCTGCTCCCAGACTCAAAAAACAGCTTTTGTTATGCCACCCCTCCATTGCCCTCCAGTTTCTTACTGATTTACATACAAATTGATCTTGAGGTAAATCAGATGTCACTTTTCTCCGGGTCACGAAGAACACGCTGAGATAATGAAATCAGGGTCCTCTGAGTGCTACACTTGCACAAGCTACCAGATGGGTCTCTGCCATAATGCAATGCCTCAGCCTGCATGTGTGTGAACGGCTGGGTGCGCACACATGTTGGCATGAATGCGCGTTGGTGCGCGTTGGTGCGCGTGTGTTTGCGTATGTAAAAATGAGTTAACATCTTCTATTTATTTTGCCAATAAAAAAGTAAATGTGTGTGCTCATGTGTGATCATTCATTTGACAGCTCTGCATAGAGTACATGCTCCCCCTGTGACTTTGGGGATTGCTCGGTTTTGCTTGGTGAATAAATTTCCGAGGTTGCAACTTGAGAGAAAATACAAAAATCGTCAACACTCTGGTTTGCAGTGATTTTATCTACTATAAATTTATATCAAACCAGCGTTCAAAGGACTTTAGCTCTGACCAATTAATCATCTTCGAATGGATTCCTCCAGGCTTCCCCACTCAGAAGAATAAATGACACACAGTTTGGTTTTGAAGAAGGAGGGACCAGAAAAGGTGACAATTATAAGGACAAGAACCCGACGGACCATCACATCCCATTAATGCTGTCTGGGAATAAATTAAAGAGAACAGCAGAATGTGCCATGTTTCTGTCATGGGACAGACTGACTTTGGGGAGGGAGTAGGTGTGACTTGGTAGGTGATGATGAAAGGAAAAGACTAAACGCATAAGATTACTTTCAGCACGGTATTCTAAGGATAGGTATGGAAGCAGATTAATGCCACACCAGCAAATTTTATTAATGCCGTTATCTGCAGATCATGAGTTAATTACTTTTTTATCTTGAGATAATGAAGCTCATGTTCTCGTGATAATGGGTTAATTTATCTCATTATCGTTTGTGACTTTTAAAGCAAACCAAATTCAAACCAAAGTTTTTACAAACTTTTTGTCTGAATATTTTCCACAAAGACTTGATAAAAGAGTGTTTATATAGTGAGTAATAGTTGTAAGGGATAGGCTCTGCAATGGTCAACTTGAAGCAGACGTTTTACTATCCAGTAGGCTTCAAGCTATTATTATTAGCATAGGGCAACTGGAAAAGAAACTATTCACATTGGTGGGTCTTCATAATAAAGTATGTATATAAGTAAGTAAGATTGAAGTATAGTCAGTAATAAGTACTCCTTGGTTGACATTATTTGACTGTGATAATGGATTGATCATCTCATGATCTGCGAACCACCCAATGTTTTATCTTTTCCTAAATTGATTAGATATATCTTTTATGTTACTTGTTTTGTTTGTTTGTTTGTTTTCCGTTTTTGACAGATAGGATTATTTTATGTAAATTATAGATTTATAATTATATCTATAGATTGCCGTACTGGCTGTTTATGTGAGATACAAACTATTGCTGTACTGTCTAATTTTCCTTTTTGTTTGTCAATAAAATCATCTCATTATCTGGAGATTATCTGGAGTTTACGAAATAACTAACTGGTCATTCTTGGATAAGTAATTTTTTTTTAAATTATTAACACAAACATGGCTGTTTTTAGCTTCCCAACATAAGAACGGGCAGTGTTTTAGCACATTAATAATAAATGACTTATGCAATATCCATTTCCTGTGGCATACCGCATGTTTTGTTGATAGATTAACCTTCCAGGCAGCCTTTGGCATCAATTAATTTCTTAAAAGTAGGAAAATTAATTTGCTGAAACTTGTTTGAGTTTGATAATCCGCAATGTACATTTTTTTTTTTTTATTAACTGGGAAATGAAAATGAAAGATCATTATGACCAGTCAGTCATGATGTGTCATTTTTACTGTGTTTATTCAGTAATAAATGTATATCAAAGTTTAAAAAAAAACTCTTTAAAGACGCTGCATTGATAAGTGTTAGTCATTCTGAGTTACCATAGCTCATAAATACAATGCTGTTCAGCAGCCGGTTCTGAGATATTAGAGCTCACAGGAATGTGAATTCAAGCAAACTTTGTAAATCAATGCATGAAGACGCTAAGATAATGGAGCTTTGAGGGAAGACAAAACAAAAAATTAAGTTCATTGGAGTTCATGAATTTAGCTTAAGTTTCAGGCCTTTGATTTTCATTCTGAAATGCATAAAAAGCATGAATAGCTGCCTCAAGGGCAGGGATCCAATCTAAAACACGGCAGTATGCCTCGGAAAACATTTGGTAGTTTTATAAAGCGTACGTAAATACAGAAAATTGATTAAAACGCATACGTTTGTTGTATAGTTCTTTCATCTGTTCATATATTGTTTACATGAATGTGTCCTTGGCAAAAAAAAAAGTGGCAACCTGCGGCTGACAGTCAAAGGAGGATTTAAAATAAATGCAGGAGGCTCTGCAGACCCTCCGTGTTGTAATTCCTCTACTTCAAATCATAAATGCGATGAGAAGAAAGAGAGGAATGATGTGAGGCCCACAAGTCATCAGTCAGACTGACAGGCTTGAAATGGAACAATACCATAGTCTCCTCCCCTCCTGGCCTGCAGACTGGTTTAGTATTTGTTAAATAACTCTTGTATTCATGAGATTGCTTCCCAAGCACTGCCTCTAAGAGCCGTCCCGTGGCAATCAAAGGGGGATGTGAAAAATTGCTGTTAATGTGTTCACTTTAGACCCACACAGTTGACCATTACACGTGAAGTTATGAGTAAAATAAATACAGACACATGCAGTGTGATTAATGTACACTTTGTGGAAAAACATGGATAAGTTGAATATTTAATGGGTGAGGTATTAATGGCAGCATCTTATATTTTATAGTGACTGAGGTAAAAATTTTACAGTGTATCATGTGTGCTCTTTCTGGCTCCTTTAAACGATACATTTTGCTATCAGATGAGCAACTTTTGAACGAGTCGGTATATCTTCCTCCTTCATAATACTGTCATCAGAGGATAAGAGAGCTCATAATGTGGCAGTAGTTTATTTTACTCTCAGTGGGCAGCGGGGGCAGTTTCTCTGGCCAGTTTCGGTTGTATGAGGGAAATAAATCAAAAGGAACAATAACAAAAATGACCAGAGACCTCTCAGGGACCGGGCTGCACTAGTACGGGTGATAAAGGTGGGGCCTGATGAGCTCTGAGCCAATGGCAGTGCGGCCTTGGCATAATAAATTTAACACAAATTGCCTGCTTTAATTGGGTTCATGATCTGTGGACTGGAGTGTCAGGAGCCTCTAGTAAAAAGGGCTGACAAATGGGACACACAGATTTCCAGCACCATTTAATACAGTTATAAAGACTGGGGGGGGGGGAATACTGGAGATGTCTGCAGAAAGAATTGGAGTGAGTGCCAGGCTCTGTGTCACCTGAATGGACTTAAAGGGACTACTCTGGCTAAAACAAAACTGCGGACCAGGACCATATAAGCAGTGTTGGGTGTAACGCGTTACAAAGTAAGTAGTTTTTTCAGGGGCCGTCAATAATGGAACAGTGATTGGTTGGGGTTTGGCACGAGGTATCTTTTACCATCACCGATTGGTTAGTCGCCACCCGCAAGGGGAGATGGGATAACAACAATAACAACACGAGCAGAACACTTTTGACGGTTGGAGATACAAACATTACTTTGAATTTGTTGAACGTAAGGAAAATAACTTGACTGTAAGGTGCACACTTTTCCCGTGTTGGAAACTTCTCTCCATCGCTGCTAACACTACCTCAAGCTTAACGAAGCACCTACAGAGACAGCACGCACACACAAAGCTTGTTGCTGAGGAACCGTGGAGCAACATGAATGAGATGCCAAGCAAGCAGCCAAAATTTACAACATTGGACACAGTGAAATCATCTGATTGTTGGTTGTTCAGGAAATGGCCTGTTGGCTTAATGGTAATAAAGAGCCTAAAGAACACTCCTTCTTCTATGTTCTCCTTCCATCTTATGCATCTCAGGCAATTTTATACAGCAAGTCGAAAGAATGTCACGAGTAATGTAACTAGTAATGTAACTAATTACTTTCTTCGGGGAGTAATCATGTAATGTAAGGCATTACTATTTTTGAGAGTAATGTGTAATGTGTGATATATTGCTTTTTTGAGTAACGAGCCCCAACACTGCATAATAAGCAGTGTAAAAACTACATCTGCATAACTGTTCTGTCCATGTGTATGTTGTTGTGGTGTCAATAATGTATTACTTCCTTTTCTGTGAACATAAAGCACCTTTTATTCTCATGAACACATGGGCTGTTTTTACACACTGTTCAAGTGTATGCGTTCTGATTATCTATATAACACAAGTGACTATAGATCTTGCTGAAAGACCAGCCCTGCAATCAATGCCTGCAGTCATGTGATATAACTTGATCTCTGCGACAAGTAGCTGTGAGCAGGTGTGTAGCCCCGTGAGTGTGCATAACAAGATGTTTTTCCAGTTTTTGTATGACATACATTTCTTTTAATGCACACATGAGTACTTTATTGACTTTTTTTTACAACATTATTCTGATGTCTGGTGGATTGCAGTTTGAGTTTTCATCGATCGTAATGTGTATGTAAGATTTAGTTTCATTTGGGGTTAAGGTTGCAGATTGTAGCCAACTGAACAAACCTGGTCTCACCCTGCGACGGGTCCTCTGTAGAGCAGTCCTTTGTGGGCTACTGTAGAAGTTTGGCGGTGTAACGTGGCAGACTCTGTGGAAGAGGGCCTGCTCCCTCCGCAGATTTAGAGGTCTCTTTCTAAGGTGACAACAACGCAATGATTATGATTTTCAAGTGATTAGGCACAATGGAACACTAAATATGGATATGCTAATGCTCTACAAGAAGGGGCACAGGATTCTGTGTTGTAACAAGGATACGAATCAGGAACAAATGAGGAACTAACTGCTAGTAAATTAATAGCAGCTAATGATCAGCTAATGATTAGTTAATGATTAGATAAAGATTTGAGGAACAAAATGACAGAGCGAAGAAAACTTGTTAAAATAATTGTTGTGATTAAATACTGTATGTGATGATCTGTGAATATGTCCAAACTCAGCTAAGTCTACAGTATGAGGAGCAGACTGTTTTGTTGAGAATGCATACGAATGTTCACACACTTTACAACCTTTGGGCTGGACGTAGATTATATAAAAAAGGTCATGATCTTAGCCTTGATGAGTGCCCGCCATTGAAAAAGTCCTATGTGTTGGCTTAAATGAGAGTGCTCTGACATTCACGGAGATGAAAGAGGACTGAAAGCATTTCTGAAAAGAGTCAGAGTGTCTGGACTGGCTAGCAGGGAAATAATCAGAGACACAATGACACGCAACATCTGGAGTCATGAGGGAAACAGCATGTACTCCTACGCTCAGAAGCAGCAGGATCAGTGAGCGCCAGACTGACTCACAAACCAGAGAAGACACCAGCAGCCAGCACATGCAGCCAGTTACAAACAGCTGGCTGTGCAGAAAAGGTCAACTACATCACATATAGAAGTTATGACAAAAACTTATAGAAGTCAGAATAACTTGTCTTTGCTACTGAATTAGGAATGTGAGCGTTACGTTATACAGTATATGCCATCTCAATAAAGGGTACCAGTCTATCAGACTAATGATGTATTTACCTCTTATTGCTGATTCTATTATTTCTTGGTTTATACAAATTTTATTTCTTACCTACCGTTCTCTACTATTTTCTGTGATGGAGCCTCCCAGCCAAGTGTGTTTGTACACTCAGTATTGAGTTAGTTGTTCAACAAGCTCCACTAAACAGGTGATCACCTCGAGGGCCGTACATGTTGCTTACCAGCTGGGACTTTCAGAACCACACACCAGTCCATTCACCTCCATTGTGTCGGGGTTGTGGCAAAAACTCTCATGTAGAATTTTTGGATGATTTGCATTCTGATTGTTAAGGTCAAAATTCAAATCAGTTATGGGTTCAAACTTTGTATTTCAGCACTGATGGCTGTGCCATTGTTGAACTATGGAGTCTTGATTTGTAAAGCTCAGGAGATCACTTGCTTTATGATGAAGAAGATGAAACGATGAGGTTAAATGGTATCAAGTGTGCTATAAGTCCTTTTGAATGTAGCTCACTAAAGCCAAATGGTCAAATTTAAGTAATATCTTGAAAATGTAATCTTAGTAATTTATTTCACAGGAATATGGCAGAGGTATGCTGTGACAGACTGTTCTTTAAACTTGTTCTTTATGTTTATTTTCAGCTGAATTTTCTATTCCTCTCCTGTCACAACACTGTGCATCTGCATCTGGTTAAGGCACAACAAACACTTTATGACACCGCCAGGGTTATATGAGAAACAAATGTTTCAGTGAACTGTTCTGGAATCAGTAGAACAGAATAAACTTCTTTTTTTTTGCCTGAGTGATAAAGCAAATCATTTCAAAGTTTAGCCCTTTTTCCAGAAACTGCTCAGTAATTTAATTAAACACGCTAATGGAGAACAGACTGCATGATAATTGTTTGATTTGTTGTTATTTTTCTATTCTCAGCAACATTAAGTGTAGTTTGTGAAGCCAGTCAGACTTCCACATCCTGCTGGTTGTGCAGAGACTCTTGTCTACAATTGTCACAACATAAACACTCGGTCTGGCACTCCCACACAGACAGACTCAAACATGGGGAATGCAACCAGCAGTGCTCCTTTGCCCCCGAGGACCAGCTCAATGTCAGTTTTACTCATCCGCACACACATACACACCTGCACACAGACAAACACACATAGCCTGGACGGGTTTCCTGGAGGGGAAGATGGCTGCAATACAGAGATCCCTGTCCGCTGATATCTGCCTCCGATAACTATGTGTGAAGGTCATTTGTCCCCTGCTTTGGCGAAGCTCTCCATAAATCACTGTGGAATTGGCATGATGGGTATTCACGGAGGCAGCTTCTGCCTTCCGGTCTTTCCCCTCACCCATCTTCTCGGTGTTGCCTGTAACCCAAGCAGATGTGTACAATAAATAATGACGCATCTGGACAATTTCATCTATTACAGCTCACTTGCAGCAGACATACCGTGGCCATCGTCCTACCTGAGGTCTTCATTTTTTTCTGCCTTCCAGTATCTTGACATTTCAGTGTATTAAGCTCAGTCT
>OMLP01039587.1:0-14105 GCA_900302685.1 Spondyliosoma cantharus | reverse complement strand
CCTCCCCTGCCTCTGTTCGGTCTGCCCTCCATTGCTGTGGACTGTGGCAGGACAGCTGAGCATGTGACACCAAACAGTCGAACGGAATGAGCGCACCATTGAATGGTGTCCTACGACAAAATGGCGTCCGATAGTTCCGGGTCCCATTTAGAAACAAATTATTTTCACACTTGTCTCTGGACCAAATTATATACAATAATCAGTTACTGTCCACAATTTAATGTAAACATTTTTAAAAATTATTTTCAAATAGAAATCAAACAACAGTATGAATAACATAGCAATTCAAGATATGTAATTAGGTGTATACCACAATCAAGGATCTATTCTGTTGGGAATATAAATATGTATGAATTAAATTAAAATAAGTAAATAAATTCTAAAAAAAAAAAAAAAGAAGAAAAAAACAGATGAAGAGCCACGTACAAAATAGATATGTTAAAATCTGCATGTTTTTATTGTTTTCACTGGCTCTCTTGAATTATATTTCATTTTGAATTATTTTTCTAATAAATCAAAATTTAATACAGTTTGTAGGAATTTCATTTTGATTCAAACACACATTTGCAAACAATGTAAAAATGTCAAATAATTCAGTACATTTATATGCATTTGTTCATTCATGTCTTCAGAGACCTTTCCCTGCATTAATGCATATCCTGTGCCTGTGTTTGTGAAACTGAATTTCCTGATGAAGGGATTAATATCCTCCTCCTCTTCTTCTTGTACCAAATTGTTAGCAATTTTCTCAAATAAAGTGGATAAATTCATAAAACAGCTTTTTTCGTTTGTTTTCAAACATGTTGATGGAAGACTTTAACACATTTAGATTAACGGAATATTACTACTACTACACTAATATTAGTGTATATGGCAGCATTTTTTTCTGACCCCTTTAAGACCCCATTTAAGAATTTGACAAAAAATAACGGTGTGCAAATGTGTCTCAGAAATATTTTTATTTTTATTTCAGGAAAACTAATGGAGCCACAAGAGAGCATCTGTCTTTGACCTGCGAGCAGTAATACAGATAACACAGCACCATGAGTGTCAATCCTCCGAACGGCACTTTCCCCAACACATCACTCGTCCTGGCTGCTCCCCACAGCCTTTTGGAGGCTATAACCATCGCCACGGTGTCCGCCATCGTCAGCCTGATCACTATTGTTGGTAACGTGCTTGTGTTGCTGTCCTTCAAAGTCAACAGCCAGCTGAAGACTGTGAACAACTACTACCTACTGAGTTTGGCTTTTGCTGATCTCATTATAGGAGTGTTGTCCATGAACTTATATACTACCTACATCCTAATGGGTTACTGGTCCTTGGGAAATCTTGCATGTGATCTCTGGCTTGCAGTGGATTATGTAGCCAGCAATGCTTCAGTTATGAACTTACTTGTCATCAGTTTCGACAGGTACTTCTCCATCACAAGGCCGCTGACTTACAGGGCTAAAAGGACCCCAAAGAGAGCGGCCATCATGATCGGCTTTGCATGGCTGGTGTCTTTTGTCCTCTGGGCGCCACCCATCCTGTGCTGGCAGTACTTCGTAGGAGAACGAAAAGTGGATCCCGGCGAGTGCGAGATCCAGTTTTTAACAGAGCCTGTGATCACATTTGGGACAGCCATTGCTGCTTTCTACATCCCTGTCTCCGTCATGACCATCCTGTACTGTCGGATCTACAAGGAGACGCAGAAACGGACCAAAGACCTGGCAGAGCTGCAAGGGCTCGCAACAGAGAATGTTCTGGAGGGGACTAAACCGCAGAAAACTATCATTCATTCGTGCTTTCATTTCACCAGAGAGAGGAGAGACCAGAGTCAGGCCTCTTGGTCCTCATCGAACCAAAGCAATGCCACTAAAACTACCACGAGATCAGATGACGCATGGGTGAAAGCAGATCAGATAACTTCCTTTAACAGCTACACCTCATCTGAAGAGGAGGAGCATCACGTTTCAATAGATACCCCGCAGGGATCTTTCAAAGAGCAAGGTAGCGGGCAAAGTAATAAAAACGGGCAGGTGGCAGATTATACGGAAGATCGGTACTTTGCCACTCCTCAAAAGAAGAACAGTAAAAAGCACATTTCGTATAAGTTCAAGCCTGGCTCGAAGGGTAAAAATGGCAATCCTACAATCGCAACGCCCTGCCCGCCCGAAGTAGAACAGCCAGCCAAAAACGCCTCCCCTTCCTCCTCATCCACCACCTCCAAACCCATGGACCCCGTCCTGAAGAACCAGATCACCAAGAGGAAGAGGAACGTGCTGGTGAAGGAGAAGAAGGCAGCCCAGACTCTCAGCGCCATCCTCCTGGCCTTCATCCTCACCTGGACGCCCTACAACATCATGGTGCTCATCTCCACTTTCTGTGCCGACTGCATCCCCACGTCCCTGTGGCACCTGGGCTACTGGCTGTGCTATGTCAACAGCACCATCAACCCCATGTGCTACGCCCTCTGCAACAAGACCTTTCAGAAGACCTTCCGCATGCTTCTGCTCTGCCAGTGGAGGAGGAGGCGGAGAGGCGAGGACAAGCTGTACTGGTGTGGACAAAACCAAAATGTCAACAACAAAATGACTTGATGCGGCGGTGCAGTGTCAGAGCAGACTTACTGCTTCTGCCCACATGTGGATTTTCTTGATATATAATGTTGTCGATGGTCATCTTCAGCATGAAGTGCTGCATGTGATTGTTGTGTTGAAGTACAAAATGTTGGTGGAGAAATGAGCCGAGCTGACGCAGCTGTTCTAGATAGTGCTGCAACTGTTAATCAATTAATTGCAAGCTATTAAATTAATCACAAACTATTTTGATAATCAATTAATTGGTCATAATTCACTGATTCCAGCTTATTAAATATGAATATTATCTGGTTTCTATAGTTAACTGATTATCTTTTTGGTTTTGGACAAAGCAAGAAGTCATCTTGGGCCTTTAGGAAACACTGATCACATTTCTTTTTACCACGTTCTGACATTTTATGAACCAAACAACTAATCGATTAATCAAGAAAATAATTGCCAGATTAAAAAACGGTGAAAATATTTGTTAGTTGCAGCTCTATCCCAAGTTATTACATAAAATAAACCTCATGAAAGTGGCTAGACATTCTTACAAAGGTTAAAGGTCAAAGGATGGGTTCAGATTTCCCCAAGTCCACTTTAAAGGGGGAACTCCACTAGTTTTACGCAAAGTCAGGATGACAGGTTCTCGGATTACTACTGCGCACAAAAAAGTTTTATTTAGCTTTTTGTGGTCCAAAAGGGGGCTGTACTAAGTGAAAATGAAAAAAAAGAGTAGAATTCTGTGCTAGAACGAGGTGACCAAAGCCTCTGCTCATCATCTCTGCTTGAGGCTAGTGGCTCATGGCTACAGTAGCTGCTAATAGCATGACACACCTGAGTCTTCAACTGAACTCTCAGTGGTACAGTGGCATTATGGGTGAGGCCTACGTAGGTGCCAAATATGTTATAGGTGGCGTATGGGTGGAGTAGTCATTCAGTAGAATACTCACAAACTGTAACATTCTTTTAACCTTTATTTATTCGGTAGAGTTTCCCTGAGAGTAGTGCTCTATTGTTAGGAACACCCTGATCACATTAAAGGCTAACTCCACCAATTTTACACATTAGAGTGTGTTTACAGGTTTTAGAGAGTACTAGTACATGTATGAATAAGTAGTATAAATCCTATAGTGTCTATAGAGGAAGCTGCTGTAATCTGGTAAATTGTCTTCAGTGATGTCACTCAGTGGCTAAGTTGCACTGTGGGTAATGTAGGCGCCCTGTTTTTGAAAAGGAAGCAGAATGCGTGGGATGATAAAGGTGATATCGCTGGTTTCTGCTGTATTGATTTTAATTATAAGTGTAGAACTGTCTATGATGAGTCTAACAGTGTTACAGTAATCAGTGGACTGCTTTTCAAAAGATGGCGCCCACAATGCAACTTGACATGACATCATCTATTTAACAGATTAAATACAGCTTCTTCTGGAGCCACAACAGGCTTTATACTACTTTTTAGAGACATGCCATAGTACTCCCAAAGACCTGTAAACACACTTAAATGTGTACAAATTGGTGGAGGAACCCTTTAACAGAGAATCACACCTGGCAGCTGCTCAGTACAACACAAATCTGTTTTGCCAGCCACTGAAGTGGTTTTAAAGTAACAAATGCTGTGGGTTTGGTCCCCAATCTCTCTAATACTGGAGCCACAATATGAAAGAGTCTCTTCAGGGCTAATGTGTACATGAGGGATGAATACAGGAACTAGTAACATGTAACACAGGCAGGTGAAACCTCTGAACCTGTCCTTTAAACCTCATATAATCCTCCTTTACTCTATTGCTCACTTGCACTGTATATAAAGGATATATTGTAGGCTTACACATGTCAAAGTTTAGTTTATTTATAGTACAAAGAAAATATTTCACAGATTTTACATTTCACAGATGGTAAATGTAAATTGCTTAGTGTACATCAGTGTTTAGTGAATGTTTTCTATCTTAGCTCTCGCAATCGATATTTGATCTTGTGTTCAAGGGCTAATCTGTACATTTCTGTGCTTTTACAGCTGCATTACTTTCACAGCTATAACAAGATATAATGAGATTGTTTATGGATCACACTCCTCTATTTCTGTCAATATTCATATAACTGTAAAAGAAAAAACTTGGACACATGATATTTGACGTTGACCTCCCTCTGATGGATGAGTGACGCTGTTGTAAATTATTGCACCTCTGTGTCTTTTAACAATGTAACATTGAAAATGTTCCCCCCTCTAAACTTTGTGCCTTTGTTCTGCTCAGAGGCAAAAGTGCTTTGTGCTCTTTGTATGTCCGTGCAGTTCTGTGACAGTGAGTCTGTGTGTACTGATATGACCAGTGAAATACAAACTCGAAGGCAGAATACTACGTTTTGTCAGCATGAACATTTCCAATGTCAAATGTGTAGAATCTGATCTGATTTGTACTTGTAAATCCATTTTTTGGAGTGATGACGCAAATCATTACCCGCTCCAACAGCTGAGTAATAAAACTAATGTGCCATGGATGACATTTACAACTAGCATGAGTGTTGCAGAACAGACTTCCCAAAGGTCAAAAGAAGTCTGACAGGTCCATGTTGGTGTCTGCATTTAAACATCCTGACGCGACTCAATTTGCATAAGTTCTGTGATCTATGTGTTTCTTATCAAGCCAGGAAAAGACCAAAACAAACAATGAATTGATCGTACGATCAAGCACCGTCTGTGTAGTCAGTTTGACAGAACTTATTTGTTAACGTCATAAATCCCCATTGTTGTCCATAAACTTAAAAGTAGTTTTTGAAGAAGAAATTCAAACTCAGAATTGTAATGTTTAGATCATTAATAAGCTAATAACACAAACTCAGAGACATTCATTCATTCCATAACTGAATAACAAGCTATATAAAAAGGTGACAGGGTCCGCCACATATAAACAAAGTAAAACAGTATGAAACTGTGATATCCTTCAAGGTCAGTTTGTTTATTTATTCAAGAAAGAGTTTAACTAGTTCGATGAGGCATAACAGATAAGTCAATGAAAATCTCTCTTTACTACATAGTGCACCTCTAAGATTAAACCACTGGATGGCGTGTTTCTTCATTGTGATTAATGTGCTAGTTTGTTATGAGACAATCCCACGACCGCTGTCCTGCTGCCACCAGCAAACAAAATCTGCAGTTTAAAAATGTCTGTGATACATACTTACATTTTCCCATGTTTGATTTGAATTTGCTAAAAACTACAGTTACCAGGTGTTTGAGTAAATTATTGAGCTATAGTGTTAAATACAAGGGTGTACTTACAGGTGTGGTACCATGAAACCTTTGGATCATTTCATAACTTACATTAAGTTGTTTAATGATGTTTCACAAGGTTTTCAATATATGAAAATGAAAAATAATTAAATATGAGCTGAGTTGCATACATTTGATGAAGCCAGGTTAAAAATTATTACAGGCATAAAATGTTAATAAATCACAATATGAATGGCATCCGAGCCAAGTCCTCTATAAATACTCCTACATTATTCTCCTTCAAAGTATTGATAGCAATAATACTGCAAAGTTTGGTGCAGGCAATGCTGCTGAAGTGAAGATTTCTTGCTCAGCATACACGGCAAATACTAGAAAAATATTTTAAAACAAGAAATATGCATATCTAATTAAATATGCACTGATGATTTGCATACATTTCTTAAGGCCTAAATGTTTGTTTTCGATTTCTTTTCTTTCCACTAGTCTGGAAGCAAAATAGCCCAAAATCTCAAAATTGACCAGTGCAAGAAAAATCTTTTCACCTGTACTGTCTCCCTTTAAAGTTTATTTTCATAAGATGTTCTATTTCCATCATGTATAGAATGGGATGTGTCTGAGAAATTGTCGGTTTTGGTCTTCTCACAGGTTTTTTTCATTTTACGATAATCTTCCACCGTGTTCCTTCCAGCAGTGGTTCCCAAACTTCACAAAGGTTACTGCCTTAGTGTAACTGATGAAAATCAGTCAGGTCAAACCATTGATCTGTAAAATTAAATCTAATGAGCTATAGTGTACAGATCTTGTGTGTGCGACTTTGGCCTACATTTTTAAACCAGCACCTTTAAGTTTTATGGATGTCGGCACAATCTTCTGTGAGGCTGTGTTCGGACTGACAGAAATGTGTTTTTGAACATGGCCTTTTCTGGGGACATCAATTGGGAGCAGATCGGCTTCAGTGTTTTCTCAGACCATTTGATTTAAATGGTCTTTTTGAAAGAAAAGATGATTTTTAAGTCTCATTCCCAACTTGTCAAATACTGATGTGTTGGGATTGTAGGTCAGGCTGCCCACCGTCCCAGTGCGGCAGTATTTGACAAGTGGGAGGCCGAAAGCATCAGTAATTTAAGAGTTGGGAATGAGACTCAAAAATCAATTTTTCTTACAAAATGGACCCTTAAAGAACTTCTAGAGTGAAATATTTTTGTCTTTCTTATCCCTTTCATCATCTTGTAACCACTCAGATCTGGAAAGCACTGCCGTAAATTACCTAAATTCATCATTCGTCTTTAAATGGCAAAAACAAAAACTAAATCCCAAATTAAAAACAATTTACTAGTTTTTTTTCTTGAGATTTCAACACATCATTATTGGATGGAGTTTGCTCAGTTTTCATGGAGATGTCACTGTTGACATGTGAGCTCAACAGAAGTTTAAGGGACTCTGTTAAAACTTAACTCTTACACCAAAATATCAACAGCATTTGGTTGAAATCTCTGGAAAAAAGCTAGAAACCTAGGACCTTCAGTTGGGATCGTTTTGTTGGGATCGTTTTGTCATGTTGTTATTGAATATCACCCATCATTACATCAGTTCTATCAGCAACTATGAGTGACTCATCAAGAACTGAGGACATTATCACAAACAAACTTTAATATGGACTTGTATGTCCGCTTTATTAAAAGTAAAGCCAGTTACACTCTAGAGATCTCGAAAAGCAACCACACAGCTCTTTCATCCTTTGAACTGCCAATGATTTTCCATTTTAATTTATACACCTTTAGGCACATAATGTACAGTGTGTGAATTCTGGCCAAACAGTATGCCACACAATAATTCAAAACATGATGAAGGCCATGTGTTCACTCTAAAACAAATAAGATGGTCTGAAATAAAAACACAGTTGTTATATAGCATCACAATTTATTTATCTAGACTTTTTAGTTAAATAAGAATTCATCAGTCTTAAAATTCAATTAATCTTCATTCACAGTCATATCACTGAAATTGAAAAAAAAAAAAAAAAAAAAAGAAAATCTCTGTATATATGTTCTCTTTCAGGTAGTGGAATTAGCAGCAGTGGGAAAATGCACACTGTAGGTTTAGCACAGAAAAGATGGATGACTAGTAGAGCCACATGTTGAAAGTAAAGAGCAAATGAAGGATAACAGCTTTTGCTGGGTTTAAGAATTTTTTTTATCAGTGCAGTATGAAAAAAACATTTTTTTCTCAGTTTTCAATAGCATATTAGAAATCAAGATGTGCTCAAAACATCTATCAATAAAGAAAACTGTACAACAGACCCAGAGGGAAAAAAAACATGACACTTAAAAATCTTGCTTCCATGGCGTAACTCAAGCTTCGTTATGCAGACTGAGCAGACGTGTATAGTACTACCTCCTCTTGGCAGCCGGCCTCGTGCCCTTGCTGCTGCCACCTGCCTTGCTGGAGCCCTTGGAGCCGGAGAAGAATTTGGTCACGAGCTCGGAGACATCTGGAAGCTCGGGGTTGGGGCTCAGCATGTGCATGGACTGCTCAATTTCCTGTGAGGACGGCAGTGAAATGGAAACAGTGAGAAAACAGGAGAACTGAAGGCTGGGGACAGACGCTACAGAGTGATTTTAACAATTCCAACACAAAATCATTTTCTCACAGTTATTATGTCTTCTCGCAAGACAAGGGAAGAACAGGGTACCATACATTTAAGGTGTTCCTTTGACATTATAAAGTATTCTTTCAGGAACTTATACATTTGTATTCAACAGATTGGAGTGCATCCAAGAGAAAGACGAGAAACTGCATAATGAAGTCAATGTGCATACAATATTTATGAAATGACCCTTTAGGCTATAAAGGATTCCTCACCTTTCTCATCTCTGGGTCATTTGTGTTGACCACCTTGGGCAGCAGAACAATGATCAGCAGGGGCAGAACCATCATCATAACCTGCACAAGCAACAAAAACAATGAATTTCAACAAACGAGCAAGAAGCAAACTTGAGCAACTACAATCAGTTAATTTTTTAAGGAAAATGTTGGTTCCAGCTTCTTAAATGTTTGTCACACATGCATAGCAGATATTTTTTTTTTAACAAATACGATTATCACCATATCTCATTTGTGGTGCGGTGATTTAAATTAAGGAAAGCATGCATTTATTCCTGTTAATAATTGTTAAGAAAAGCAAATCAAAATGCATTATTGGGATCACCGAAATGAAAACGCAAGGCGCACCAGTGCAATCAGGTGAAAAACTAGTATTGAACCCTGCGTCAAACATATTTGTCAAGCTCAGTGCAACATCATCTATTTTCTTTACCATTGGGTTCATGAGGAAGTCTGTCCAGCCCCAGGTTTCTCTCTTTGTGAAATAGATGTGAGGGCCATTCGCCCTTATTTGAAGAGGATACTGCTGACGGATGACTTCTGATGTCTTGATGTAGTTCACAAGACGCGCCCTGTGACGTGACACATGATTACTTGACTTTAATAAAGGCGGACTCAATCCAAATGAAACATTTGGGTGCATGCCTTGTTGTCTTCTCACCAATAGTAAGAGCTTACCTCATTTTGCCCTTTGATGTGATATCGACACGTACTGGCTCAAATCTGTAATTTGGGCTGACAACTTCCACGACGTACGATCCTGAGGGGACGTCATTCACAGCAAAACTGCCATCAGTTCTATAAGAAGAAAATGTAAAAATAACAAAACAGTCAGGTAAGCGAAACATTGGTGTTGAGTCAACTTTGTGGAAATGTGTATATATATATATATAGGTTTAGGGAAACCCTAACCCTAATAACCAATTTAAAGGAATTACCTTGAGTCATAAGAAATTGTGATAAGCATTTTTGATTTTCATGACTGATGAAAATAGTCTTAATATGGTTGAATTCGGAGGAAACCTTGCTTATGTAAAGTCAATTCAAATTTGGGCTTGTATCTCAGACAAATTCATAGCATTTACCATATGTAACTGTAAACAACTTTAACACAATGAATGGTTGCGATGTTGCGTGTGAAGCCTTTGATTTAAATGTGCTACCACCTACACATCAGTGGTTGTTATTGCAGTAACAGGCACGTCTCTTGTGGCCAAGGATTGTTTTGGTTACAGTCGCTGCGAGATAAAGGCCTGGTTGAGCTTATAATGACGTTAACAACAAAGTTCAGTGTAGGACAGGTCACAATGAAATAACTATGCTGTTGTCCCGGTTGGCAGGAGTCGCAAACACATTATTATTAAGCTGTAAATGAGCTAGCACAGTCAGGAGCTGCCATCTGCCAACTGCAGCTGCCGTGCGGTTACCAGAAGTAGCACGTCAGGCTATCCATTAAGCTAGCTGACTATGCTACTGCTAGCCTCGCTAACAGGTTAGCTAGCTAGCTAGCGGGTATAACGTTAACTTGGGCTGCTCCTTACCTGAAAAATCCCACGTATTCTTCACCTTCCACTAGGATTCTGGCCGTGGAGACCCAGTCTTGTGTTTTAATCCCCGGAACTATCGCTCTGCCCTCGATTTTGAACCGATCTCCGTTCGGCTGTGTCGATACACCTGCGCCAGGCCCCGTTTCCATGTCGGTGAAACACCACGCCACGACGAGCGCAGCCTGAATAAAAAGCCATAACAGCGGTACTCTGTCCCTGTGCAACATGTCGTCTTTCTTTATCGAATTAAAACCAGCTCTGACTGTCTGTGCGTCAACATGTATTCAAGAGCAGTTCGGAGAAGGAACGGAAGAGTCGGCACATCAGCTGGCTCTGCGGAAAATGACGTCACGTACAAAAAAAAACTTTATTGCACCAACGGACAATCACAAACACACGGGTGTCTGATGTTGATGTACAGTACTTACATATTTCATCTTTCTCAAATTACACCTCAAAAGTCTATCTTTATTTTGTATGACATTGACACTTTTTATTGGCAAAAATGTGCTGTTTGGTATCCACAACAACACTTAACAATTACATATAATTAATTTGTTGATATTTTTTTTTTTTTTACCACTTCTCATATTTAGCCACTCTAAACTTTTATTCAGAGTTTTGAAAAGCAGACTTAACACTACACAGTTCTTTCTTTGAAAAATAAGGTGGCTGCAAAAACTAATCATGCTCCTTTTCATTTGAGAACTCTCCCTGGCTCTGGTCTTGTTTGACTGTGGGCTGTATTAAAGGTGCATTATGTAGTTGTGGAGAAGAAATTTTCATCGTCATTGAACCGATTTGTTTATGCCTAAAAACACTAAATAGACAAACTGTCTTGGTATTCATGACTGAATGAGCTGAGCAGCCAGGCGTGCCAGAGTGTCAGTTCACACAGAAAGCCAGCGCTGCGGCTCCTAAAGAGGCGTGACGGTACACGTCATGATGATGACGTCGTGTGTTTAAGGTGTCTCCCCTGTCAATCTAAACCTGCGGACAGTTTCTAATCATATGCATGCTGTTATAATGTGTAGTGATTGAGATCCTGACCCACCTAACATCCTGGAAAGTGACGAAGTTACATTTTTCGCTCTAAATTATATAATTACATAATCGCCATCAGTAAACAGGACGCTGTCTGACTCATTCCCGGGGACGGAGGCTGTTTTCTGGAGGAAAGTTCCCTGAAGTCTCAGTCGGAGGGGCTGACGGTCACGGTGATTTATTTTCATCACAAACACTCCGTGACTTGAAGTTTTTCGCCGGTGACAGACGCTGTGTTTCGGGCAGAAATATGACGAAGAGTTGGTAGGACAGGCGGGAGGACGGACGCTTCTCATTATATCTGCGGTATTTTTTTTTCCTCATATAAGTTGCCAACGACAGTTACAGTTACTACGTTATTGTTGTTCGGTCATGTAACGTTACTTTGTGGGACATTTCTCTTTATTAAGTTGAGTGAGAGACCTGTGCAGTTATCAGACGGTCTGACCAACATGCCCTCGCTCCGCGTCGCTGGCTTATCCGTTCACACTGGGGTGGTTCAGAAATAATGCGTCCCTGATGCTACCTCCAGAGGAGGATCAGGGCTGGAGCGAAATTTCCCCCCTCGCCACATCTGAAACTTTCACACAGAGGAGGAGGCGGAGAATTGGCGCTAGATCCCCGCATGCAAACGGCTGTGTGAATGGGGTTACTGACTGTTTAAAATCATATGGATGCAGTTATAATGTGTTGTGATTGAGATCCTGACCCACCATGCATCCTGGAAAGTGACAAAGTTACATTTTTTGCTCAAATTTACATAATTACATAATCACCATCAGTAAACAGGACGCTGTCTGACTCTCTCACTTGCGAGAAGGGAGGCTGTTTTCTAGGGGAAAGTTCACTGAAGTCTCGTTCGAGAGGGCTGACCGTCTCGGTGATTTTTTTTCAAGACAGTAACTACAACAACACAATAGTGGAAGGGTGAGTTAAGTTTTTGCTGGGGTCATACGCTGTTTTTTTGAACAGAAATGTGATGAAGAGTTGGTAGGACAGACAGGATGACAGACACTTCCCCACATATAACTGCGGTATTTTTCATATAAGTTGCAAAGACACTACCAGTTACTACGTTACCATTGTTTGGTCATGTAACGTTGCTTTGTGGGTCATTACTATTAATCTTTTTGAGTGAAGGATCTGCTCAGTTATCACACTGTGGACACCATCAGATCGACACACACCCGCTCAGCGCCACAGTTGTTGGCACAGTTGTACACTTTTAGAATACAATAAATACATCTCCACTAAAGAGATAATAAAGGCCAGGTAGATTTTAGACATTTAAATGCAGAAAAGTGTCATAATGTATCTTTAATTCTATGTTAAAGCATTATGTATTGTGTTGCAGAGATATCTGTTGGAAATTAGCATGCTAACCAGCTAGCCCCAGGCCAGTGATCAAAACCTCCTGTGCTAGTGGTGTAAACACCAACACTCTGAAAGTAGTCTGGCTAGCCTCGCAGCTAATGCCCATATCACACAGAGACTCGTTGCTACAGGCAAAGCCTGTTTTGACCAAACAACCAGGCACAAGCATAGTTCAACTTAAAAAGACAGCTAGTATAATGTGACGCGCAGCACAGGAGAGAAGCGCCGGCAGTTGGCCGTGCCATAGTAAAAAATTGTTTTTGCTGGCGAGGGGTTTCTAGCGACGTGTCTCAGTGCCATCCACTTCTAGTCTTGCATAGCCAATCTCCAAAACATTGTGTCAGCGCTTGAGAAAGGTCTGGCTGCACGAAAATCTCATTCTTGTATAGCAGTGGCGGCTGGCCAATAAGGTGCGCTAGGGCGCCGCCCTCCCTTTTGGAAAGTGAGTTTATAATTTATTTATTTATTTATTTTTTCAAAAATAATCATTTAAAATAAATAATTACTGCTCATTCTACAAATAAATGTGTTTTAAATAATCAAGAACGAGCCATATATAGGCCTATATGTCATTTGTGTCCACGGTCATCTCCTAGCTCTCCTGGGGCTCTAGAAAAGTCGCCCCAACACTGCAGCAGCTCAGCCAATGGTAGACTGTTGCTGAGACAAAAAAACACATAGCAACGGATAATTTAGCCAATTAGCGTCATCAAATTTGATAAGCTTGGGGCGTTGAAAATATTGCCCCAAGCCTATTGTTTAAGTATCGTATCAACCAGAAACAAGTGTGGTAAATCGAGATGGTGGCATGAAGTAGACAAGAACAAGAATCCAATCCAATCAAATCCAACTTTATTTGTTAAGCACTTTAAAACAACCAAAGTTGACCAAAGTGCTGTACAGAAGAATAATAAGACATCATAAATAAAGAATATAAAGAACAAAACAGCTTGCATGAGGCGCAAAAATTACATATAAAACAGACAATAAATGAACATGAGTAATTGACATTTTACTAGGTGTCAAAGGCCACGGAGAAGAGATGGGTTTTAAAAAATTATTTAAAAACAGGCAGAGAGGAGGCCTGTTTAACGTGCAAAGGCAGATCATTCCATAATTTAGGAGCCGACACAGCAAAGGCACGGTCCCCTCTGAGCTTCCGCTTAGTTTTAGGCACAATCAGGAGCAGCTGATCATCTGACTTGAGAGAGTGGCCGGGTATATAAGGGTGTAGAAGCTCAGAGAGGTAGGGCGGGGCAAGACCATTCAGGGATTTAAAAGCAAATAAAAGAATTTTAAAATGGATCCTAGATTGAATAGGCAGCCAGTGGAGTGAGGCCAAAATGGGGGAAATGTGCTCACGTTTACGTGTGCCAGTTAAAAGACGTGCCGCTGCATTTTAAACCATCTGGAGACAGGCGATGGAGGACCCACTAACCCCCACATACAGTGCATTACAGTAATCCA
>OMLP01039586.1:0-14706 GCA_900302685.1 Spondyliosoma cantharus | reverse complement strand
AAGGGGAATGCTGAGAGACACTTTCAAACTGTTCATAAAACGTACGACACTGACTTCCCTCCAAAAAGCAAGCTGAGGCCGACACCGAAGCATCGTCACGGGTGAGTCACTCTATCACGCGAGAGGACGCTGGTTGAAAATCGCCGCTTCTAAATCCGTAGCAAAAGTGTTTTTTTCTGTTGGAAAACGAAAGCCAAGTTGTACCTACAAGCTCTGGGGCTGTGCTAACTTAGACTAAAGGCTGAACAACTGGCTCCGTGAACTCACCTTTCTCCGCTGATCAGCTGTTAGCCTAGCAACGCTAACTTTCAAACCGACGTAACGTACTCTGTGGGCTGTCCATCATTGCTCCGTTGGTCCTCCCTCCACCACAACCTCGGGGTTATTCACCGCCTGGCTCCTTTGTCGCTCTCCTCTGCTGCTGTGGCCTCTCCCGGTTCGCGGCGATGTTGGATTGTTCTTCGGACGCAAGTCTGTTGATACGGACAGTGCTATTCCTTCCGTGCGGACTGACAGGCGCTCTATTTATTCTTTGTTTTGTTTGTTCCACTTTCTTAAGTGCTAAGATGATAAAAAAAGGCCTTTGTTGAGGCAGCTGACTCCTTGTTTCAGGATTTTAAAAACAAACTACAAATATTATCATCAATCAAAGCTCTTCAGCTATCAAGAAGTACAGTTACACAGCGCTGTGAAGTGATGGCCGAGGATTTGACACAGCAGCTTTGGAGACACATTGCAGATTTTTTATTTTTTTTTATATCGGAATATCGGATTTTTAAATCGCCAAATATTTGTATCGGTATTGGCCTTAAAAATTATTTATCGGTTGGGCTTTAGTAGGTATCATACAAGTATCAAGTATCATTCTCTTTTCTCTTTTGCCCACTCGTATTATTAGTTTTTCAGTTTGAGCACTTGCCACTTCTCATTTCCTCCCTTACATACTTTCACACCTCTAACCTACACTCCTCCTCACCGGCCTCTTCAGCCAACATGATGTATCAAAGCAAGACCACAGAGGCCTGTATCTGGAAAAAGAACAGATTAGGATCTGTCGCTCTTAACACATATGAATACATTTAAGCAGTTCTGATATGGAATTAAAAGCAAAAGGCAAAAATGATTGAGAATGAAAGAAGGTCCTTGGGAAAATGATACACTGTTTTTTTCTATATGGATGTAAAGGAGAGAAAAAAAAAAAGAAACAGCTCAGTGCCAGTCAAAGAGATTGATTTCCATGTTCACAGGGGGGTCAGCTTTCATATCAAAGACGCTGAGATGTGATTTTGATTATGACTGCCTCAGTGCCACCCTACTGAGATGATGTTTTTGGTTGCTGTCTCAGACATTTGAAATTGCTTAAACAACAAAATGAACTTGACAGACAAACAGACAGACAGGCAGACATTCAAGAGAGCATGACTCACTCACTCATGAAGGAGTGAAAGCAATTTCTTAATCAGTAACCTTTCGATTGTAACTTCAGTTAGTGAGTGCTTGTACAGCATTCAGAGTTTGCAAAAGTTCTCGTGTCATTGTAGAGCAATTGTAGTGTTTATGGGAATAATGAAAGGGCAGTGATATTCTTCGTTTCCTCTTTTGTATTGCAACAGAGACCCTCTCTCAATGCTACTGTGAAGACATCCAATTAAAATCAGAAAATATGGCCTTTAAGCTGGAGGTTACTGCTCCCAGTGGCGTTCTCCAAACAATATTTTCATGGACAAATGTATGTCGATGGAAATAAATATATGTCACAGCGTTAGGCAAATTCATCGGCTTTGTGTGTGTGATACTGTTAGTAATGGCAGGCCTGAATTTAACTGAGTATTTTCCTCTGTAGTGTTTAGCAGCACAATACTTTGATGCAGAGCAGGCTCACAATTACAGGTGGGAATCTGTCAGCATCGTGATGCAATAAAGATGAGTTGGTAAAACGTATTTATACTGTGTAATGGTGGAATGGCCCGTGAGGATAAATGCAAAAATCCCACAAAACATACACAAGTGTATCCGAGTGCTTCCTGTGATTAAGTTCCTTTTCAAGATCCACTGTGATATATTTGAGGAAGTGTGTATAATAAATCACCTCAAATTTAATTCATGGTAATGAAGTCATTATAAGATTGATCATTTTGGAGAGCGTGGTCACTGTAAATCAGTAGAGCTGTCATAAACATCTTGGTCATAATGGTTATGGTTAAATATAACGTGTGTTCAAGCAGTAAACCGGCCGACATTTGGTCTGCGAATGCCTTACACCTTGTATGAATTAGTTCAGCTTTGCCTCTATGCCTGTAATTACTGCCCCCATCTGAATGGGCTTAGCAGGCTAGTGTGAAGGAGTCCCAGTGGGGCCCAGCGTGGGTCCTTTCAGCCTTGTATATTCCAGCAGTGCCATTTCAAAAAAAAAATGTATTACCGCCTTGCAGCTCTGGTAAATGTCATGCCATTCTCTCCTGTGTGGGAGGAATTGCAGCCACGGCGGTGGTCAAAGAACCCCGGCCCTATAACCGACAGGAGGCCCGGGCATTTTGAGAAATGAGAATAGATGACTAAAAAATATGTCTTGTTCATTTGTTTCTTCCTAACTTTTTAAAAAAAATTAAAGAGAAAGAGAGAGAGAGAGGGATTACAATAAAGTTAGATAAACATAACAGAACTTTCTCTGTGTGTTCACAGAAGAGAAGAATAATATCGATTTCTAGATGCATCACAATTCCCTCTAAGATTATGTCTCAATGCAGTGAAGACAATTAGTAGGACATTTAATACCCAGTTCTCTATATTATGTTCGCCTGTAACAATTCTGTCAGACCAGGCTGCACATCGGACAGTGCAACAACTGAAGTAAATTCATCTGTGTGAGTCAAACTGAATTGTAAGGTGCCTACAGATTCCCATCCTTAAGTAGCCCATCGGTAGTTCTGCATTGCCATAGAGTGTGAAATTTGTCTGAAGTCTGTGAATCTAATTTATTGTTCTGTAATTCAATTCTGTGTCCTAGAAATTCCATTTATATATAAATATAAACCTAGTAAATTTAGAAAATAAATGCAATTTCTGCCTGGATTATGTTCTCCGCCAATGTTTTCTTCGATAAATCCTATGTTATTATAATGCTGTGAAGTTGCACGTGGCGGTGAGATGGTTAGGACACAAAGTGCAGGGCAGATTCCAGATTCAGAGTCCTGCCTTGAGGTTGCTAATGACTCAGTTAATAAAATTAGAGCAAGGACAGCTTTCGGTTTTGGTTACAAAACAAACCGTGTCTTGTGTTTCACAATTTCGACTTGCACTTGGCCAAGTGCTTTCGGCATTAAGGCAAAACAGCGTAACTTCATTAATTATTCAAATCTTCCAACATGCCGACAGTACTGATAAGGATCTCGTGTTGGTTAATGTTTCGTTTTCTTCTGCACATCTGAAGGGTCACACACAGTCCAGGTTCATACAGAGAAATTGTGAAGCAGCTGTCCTCCTTATACATCCCAACAGCTGTCTGGATAATAATTTCAGAAGCTAAAACTTTGATTTTGTGTCCCCTTGAGAGTTTCCTCTGTCCTGTCAAGTTTATAACTACAGCTTTTAGTTTTGCTGCTTAACTGTCCCACGATATTTGCCATGATGACATGCACAGAAACATTTCAAATGGCTGAAGGCAGCCTCTCTAATCATTCATGTTAATTGTTAAAAGAAAACAATCACGCATCAATGCAATGTAACACATGTAAAATAAATCTCCTAGAAAGCCTTCGCTGCTTGATATAATTTAATGGGCGATATAGCTGACAGGAACCGGTAAAGGTGCAGTGAAATGTCCATGGGGGAGCAATCTCTAAATTGGAGTAAAGAATTTGTCTGGGTGGGTGGCGGGTGGATGATTGTGCATACGTACAGATTCAGATGAACTCAGAGCTGATGTGCACATCACAAGCAGTGAGTTTTTGTAGAACAAGTTAAATATTTGTCATTAAAACATTTTGCAAAATCAAATCAATTTCATTTATATAGCCCAAAATCGCAATCACATTGCCTCAATGCTATGTATGTCAGTTACATGCTCAGACTCTCCTCTCAGACTCTTGAAAGTGGTCAGAAGAACTTTCTCTCTTTTACATCTTTTTTGAGGTCATCTTGAATACCCGCAAATCATGGCAGTTTTACAGGTGTTTCCGTCCCTTGTCCCTCGTCAAAAAGAAGTTTGGAATGAGATTCTCTTCTCTGGACAGGAATTTAGATCCTCCAAAACACTTTGCATGACCTTTCAGAACCACAACTAAACACTCTTAGGACCGACTAACTGACATATAATAGACAATATAAACAGACTTTAACAACTCGCTAGGCTAGCAATATTAAGGCTTCAAACAACCCATAATGCAACACTGATCTGGAGTCGATGTTGGAATATTATACAACCCGGTATTTGATGTTGCTGATAGGTATATAAACATATCTTTTAGAAGAAAGGGTTGGCACATTATACCAGTTAGCTATCCGTTCCCAACATTATGGCTTCACTGTGACTCCTCCTGTCTTGTTGCGTATTAACAGATAGCTAATGAGTGGATGTTGCCGTTGAGCTAGAATTTCTCCATCTCATCTCATTTGACTGTCATCGAATGTTGCGTTGGCATCCAGAGTTTTGCTCATTATCAAAGGTGCACTTCCAAAGAGGTATTTAGAGTAGGCTCAGCTCTGTGGATGATGTATGTGTTTATGTCATGCCACACTGAGCCTGAGGAATGACTTGGAACCAGAGTGAATGAGCCGTTGTGGTGTATATCAAGAGGAAAAAAAAAAGAAAACACCAGATTGCCGGAGGTAATTGCAGCTTTTTGACTGCTTCATAATTTTCAAGCACAGAAAATCGACGCGTTGCGACACTTAAAATGGCACAACGCAATACACACATGCAGTCTTTCTTTTCATCAGCGTGAGTGATTCGTATTGGTCAAACATCATTAAAACTAAAGCTCAAAGTTTATTTTAAAATGTGTAGTTGTGTGTTCCAGTGTAAAAAAAAAAGCGAATCAGAAAGATCAAATGAATCATCTTTATATGCCAAGGCAATTAGGAAAGTAAGGAGGTCTCCAGTGTGCCAGAGGATTTAGGGTGTGTATTTTTACTCAAAAGTGAGCATTCATCATATCGCAGCTTGGTTTCCTGATCAGCTTAAAGTGTCCCTTAGGTGATTCTTCTTTAAAGACATTAATCATGAATGCTTATTACACATGACCTGCTGATACCGGGTTTCTCCATTTATCTCAGGATGGAAGACTCCCCTTGTGCGCGGTCAAATACTTACACCTGATCCCTCTGAACTCCAGAAACAGCCCCCATCCCGCTCCTCATCCCCCACATGTGGAGAAATAACTCCTGGTGGGAAAAAAAAACCCAAACCTTTTTGTCTCATCGCTATGGTAAAACTGGAAGCACGATATATTGTGCAACATGTTAGCAAAACTGAAAATATGAGATTTAGCAAATAACACTAAGAACAAAACATGAAAGAAACACATGTCACGCTTTTATTTTGAAAGATTTTCACATTTACTTTGAGCGCACCAACAACTGCAATGTCGTTATATAAGAATAATAGTTGGTATTTTATTATCATTGGGTATCGTTACCGAGTCATTGTAGAACCCTGACATCATGCTTTCCAACATTTCACCTGCTACCACTGCGCTGAAAGTGAACATTTTCTCTTGACAGTGATTACACATGATCACAGCAGAGGCAAGTGCATCAACATTTTATGGCAACTTCTCGATTGCTGTATGTGTAACAACCACCTACCTTTTTTTTATTGCAAGCAAATGGCTGCTGCGACTGCCTGAGATGAAAAAACTCTTACATCATTACCCTGCTGTTTTTTCCAGGAAATATCAACACCCGACTATGAGTGTTTACAATGGTAAACATTTCTTGGTGTCAAGTTAGTCCAATCATGAGAGATTGAACCGTTAAAGAGATTGAAACGTTAAAACATCTATCCTGTACTTGCATAAGTAATAAAAACGCCTCAAAATGGAGCCGAAGGTGGATCATATACATTATTACAGTATAAGTTTTCATTGCTTTATTCGCTTTAGAGATTTTAAATAAAGGACGTCATGTGGTTTAGTTTGACCTCCGTTTATTATCCGTCAAACACCCTGAATTTGAGTCACGCTTGTCATTTAACATTACTTCAGAACGTCATGCAGAGACGTTTGTTTTACTCTGAATTAGAAGGAAAATAAAGTCATTCCCTAAAGAAAAAGTGTCCTTTTACAAAAAAACATGCCATGAAGAATTACCTAATGATTGGGAGGAAAACGAGCAATTTCTGATAAACATTCATTCTTAGATGTTTCAATATATTTTGTGGCACCAAGTAAGTATAGGGCAGACAAACAACCCAACGCTGATACAAATACTATCATCGTGAGGCTTTTAATATTTCATTTTTTTCTTACTTACAGAGAGAAGTGCAAGATATTTCTTTCCCAACCCTTGTATCTACTGAAGCTGAACAGAATGACATAAACTCATCGCAGTTTAATGCAATCTAATGGCTGCCACAGAGGTTAAATCAACATCTCTCTGACACAACAAACCGTCCTGTTAATGTTCCGTTACTTGATTGCATTATTTCACACAATATTCCTGTATCGCACCTCTGTAATGCTATTATCTTTTATGATTAATGCTATATTAAAAGATCTTATATTGCTTAGTTATGGCCTTTAAAAATGACAGACACTGCTGGAGATCCCCGTCACTCTTCTAGCCCGATGGTTTGAATCAATTACGCCTCCAAGCTTTACCATGTACAGCTACCAGGCAAAGAAGGAGTGTGTCTGTTACAGAGGCTTGTGTACAGGGAGGGTGAAACAAAGGTTATGGTGGCTCCTTTTAATATTTTACAGGGGAACCCCTCCCCTGCCATAATTAGACAGATTACCTGTTATGCATGCTCTTGTGTGCAGAAATGTTTTTAAACGGCTCTATCCTCCAGGCAAATGGAAAGGGAAGTCAAAAAGAATTACACGCTCTCCGGGCAACATTGAATGCGCTATTAATGGCCACAGCAAAGCAAAAAAAAAGAAGAAAAAGGGCAGAGTAACTTTCTCATGTCGACTTGTGATTAATTTTTTACTGCTTTGGAGTACAAAAGGCTTGGTTAAAAATTTAAAGGCCTTTTGGCTGACAGTGGCAGTCAGATGTCAAGACTGTTCACTCACTTCTCTTTGTGTGTGGTAGCTTCACACTGGGTACACAAAAAGCGTTTTTATACATACAGAACTGTAGCTAACGATGTAATACAACACAAACAACAACAACAAATACTTACGTGACTGAAAAATTGTGTATAAAGTTACAACAGTACCCCCGGCTGTCAACTTTCTGGGCTAACTGAAACCTGAATTAACAGTTAACAGTTGTACAAAGAGATTAAAGCTTCTCAAACATTGTGTCACTTTTGCATGTTTGAACAAATTCACGATCACACGTCCAATTTTTAGTATCCATACTTAAGATTTTAAGCATTATTTATTTTATCCACTTGTATGGCTGAAAAGTGGGTCATGGACGCCTCTAATTCACGACTTCAGCATGCTCTTCTGCATGAATAGAATCACTAACAAAATAAAGACTGTACTGTCAAATATTTCTACACTTCGTAAAAACACATTCTTTAACACGCTGGTAAATTATCTGCATCGGAAGTCTATGCAAACACTTTTCACTCTGCACGTCTTTGAATATCACTGTGCACATGGTAAATAACGGCTTTAAGTGTAGCCTATTAGAACTACTGTCTTTATAGATTGACCTCTCCGTGTGCCTGTAATATCTTTCCTAACACTTCTAAGTGTCAGGGAAGCAAATTTTATGTTTTTTACATGACTGCTTGCAATTTATTACACACTGTCAGGCTTTGAATTCCCTTCCTTCCTTCCTTCCTTCCTTCCTTCCTTCCTTCCTTCAAGTTATGTGATTGCTGCATAGTCGCCCGAAAGATCTTCTGGCAGTCTTGAACATGGCCTTTTGCTGTTGCGTATGAGATCACTTCAACGGCTGAGATTTAAGAGTTATGAGCTGAAGAGTTACAGAGCCATAACTCTAACATTAAATAACTATTGATTTCCACATTGAGTGCACAGTGTGTATATTCAACCTAATCAATGTAAAGCGCATGTGCTTTGTGAATGCTCTCTCTTTTGATCATCCATTACAAGTTGAGTAAGATATAATGATGTACTGACAGAAGGTTAGACAGCCAATTTCACCTTCAAAGTACAACGAAAACAGTTGGTCAATGCACAGGAATTAGGTAAGTTTCCTTATTTATTTATTTTTTACCCATTGGGTCAGTTACATTACAGTAGCAATGTCAGGTGTGACCAGTATGAGTCTGTGTCAGTCTTGACAACTATCATTTCATAGTGTATCTGTTATAAAAGTAAGGATTTTAATGTTCCGCCTGATACTTAAGTTCACTGATTTATTTGGATGGTAGAGAACAAAATCATTATGAGGTTCACGTTGCTCAAAATGTTCCGTAAATGCTATTTAATCTGCTGCATTGCACAAAGTGGAAAGTATAGCCCTGATACGGTGCTGGAGTAATTAATCGCTTCCTATTTTTCCAATATAATCACTTATGCTATATTTAAACCCAGTACAGTCTGTATGATGTTTCCCCTGTGGACAGCAGGACCATCTGTGTTGTCATTTTTTTTTTTACTGATGACACCAGCGCTTCAGTTGCGTAGTGTTTCTAAACTCGGCCCAGGCTGGATGTAATTGCCTAGCTTCTATTTTGTCTGTTTTCTTTTCACAGGATCTTCTTGTACCTCACACTGGGTCAGATCTTTTTTTGTCCATTTTCCAGATTGTTAGGACGTGCAGCCAAGTCAATATAAGTCCACCGGGTTAGAATTCTTTCAAAATATGTGTCACTGTATGCCGCCATTTTGCATGTGGTGGCATCATTATACTGTGGTGGATGCAGTGCTGCGGCAGACCCTGGAAGGTTTGTGAAGCAACATGATTGCGCCAAAATCCTGCAAATCGGGAGACAGTTTATTTGTTAAAACCACAAATATGACAAATATCTTAAAAACATGTTAATGTCCTCAATGAGAGAAAAAAAGAAAACAATTCTTACAGGTCCAGACATGCAAAACTCATACAGACCTCTTCATATACTCGAGCTATTAGAAACAATGATTCATTCCCCGTTCGTTGGTCTCAAAATATCCTCTGTGATTCAGAATTGTAAAACAATGATGAAACATTCTCAGGATGCTGAACGCTGTCATGGGAACTTGTATGTGATCATGTGTACATTTACCCTTCACATAACATAATTGAGTTTTAATCTGTACTTCTGCTAGCCAGCTGCAGTAGAAGGGGCAAATGAACCCTTGCCAATTAGACTTAGTATAGATAAGGCTCCGATATTTAAATCACCAAACAGTTATTTCTGTCATCTTATACTCATCCCGCGCCGACACCAGACCCGTGCCGTTGGTGCTTTGATTGAATTTTATGGAGGTCAATTGTAGATGACAGGGGAGGGGGCTTTTAAAAATAAAAGTATCAGTGAAATCCTGATGCAATATTTCATCTTGCAGAGGCCCGATGAAGCCTAATGAAAAAAATCACTGTACACTGTGCTCTTCGAATTCCAGCCACACGCCTCCACACTTGGTGGATCAGTATGCAAAGCGATAGACAAGAGGCGCTAGAATCACAAGTCTTGTGGGACGCCACCGCAGAAAGGGTTGAGGACACGCAAGTACCTTTCTCACATTTAACCATACTATTCCTTTTCTCTGAGCGTGGAGAAAAGGGGGAATTGTGTAAAGAGATGTCAGATCCAAAAGAAAAGGCAGCGAGATATGCAATGTCACCGCCAGGCCATCAGAGACTCTCTCTTTGTAATCAAAGGCCCCCAATCGTAATGTCTCTGCCTGTGTGTTTGCAGTGGTCTGTGCAGAGAGTTGCGAAAAACTGCTGGCTTACTGAAAGCCTTTCGCTCCTCTCCCTGCTGCGATTCTCTGTAGATCATCTTTGATTGACCCAATTAGGCGAGTCCACCGGGTGATGCTTGCTGCTTATTAGTGTTTCACATTGGCTTAATCATTGGATACAGTACGTGAATGAGGTGCAGAGCAACCTGGCAGAGGGCTGACACAGGCCTCCTTTCATGTGCAAATGAAACCAAAGGATGGTAACCTGTGGTAACTTCAACAGCTGCTTTGGGTGCTTATCAAAACCAGTCCTGTTGCAATTTAGTAGGTCACTGGATAGGAGATTTACAAAACCACAGCATAGTATATATATTAAGGCTGCATGATATTGGAAAAAAATGACATTGCGATTTTTTTTAACCCTGCGATATATATTGCGATATGAAAAAATACAGGAATTTTTATCAGATGACTTGAATATCACTTTATGTTATGCTGCACTGCTGCTATCTTGTGGACAATTAACCTGCACTGATCTTACCTCTTTTTGTGAATGTTACGAGTATAGCTTCTGTCTGTATAAGAGATATTCTTATTGTTATCTTTTATTGCTTGCTTTTATTGTGCGGGTACCTGAGTACATGTTTCGTTCTATACCTCTAAACGTGAATTGAATGACAGTAAACAAACCTTTGAACCTTTTGAGCTCTCCATCTTAAAATTAAAATGGAACACTCTAGCTTAATTACATTAAGTAACTAACAATGAGTGATAAACAGGTTAATCAACCTTTTATTCAACAACTGACATATTTTACAGCAAAACTAAACATCTTTCTTTTTTATCAAAAATGATTTTTAAAAAGATTAAAATAATAATAATAATAATAATAAGAGCAGCTCTACATCAGATTCCTGAGTGGTCCACAACCCCTTGTTTTGTAAATAGTAGAAAATAAATAAACAAGCTTTAACAAAACAATATTAAAATAAATGAATAGATAAAATAAGAGCAGCCCTAAAGCATTTGTCGTACTGAGCTGTGTGGTACCAACGTAACTGATTAGTTGTGTTACCTCTTGTTGTGTCAACAGATGCAAGGCACTGTCGACACAGAACACGTGTTTGGTCAATATCATCTTTCTTGTAGCGGAAATAATTCCAGTTAACTGACGTTGCTTTTTTCTCGTCCTTGTCTTCGTTTCGTTTTCGGCATTTTCTCTTGTTCGTTGCTCATTTTTTAATGTTGTTACCGGCAGCAACTCACTCCATGTGCTGTGGTCTGCTTCGGTACACTGAATGTGATTGACGGATCGCTGCGCATGCAGCCTCTGCATGCACAGTGTGTGTCAGGTAGGCTTGAAATTAGATGAGTTCATTTGCCTATATCGCAGGCCCTGCGATGTGAATATTGCGCACACGAACATCACGATGACGATGCTCAAATGATATATCGTGCAGCTCTAATATATATTTATTATTAGTATATTAAGCACAATAGGGTTGTTGTTTGATATTCATTATACGAATCCTCAAGAAAGCGTGTGAGCGAGCCAATCTAATTTTCTCCCCAGTGGCAGTTTTAAGTGTGTGTCAGCTAACATTTTAGCACATTATTTATAAATTTGCAGCGTTTTGTGACATTCTTTCAGGACATAATGAAGCAATATTTTATGAGGCGAGCTGCAGAGTAGCGGGATGTGAAAAAAGCGAGGCAGCAGAGCATCGTGCTACAGATGCAGGTAAAGTCCCCTGTGTGACGGATGGAGGGGAAAAGGTAATTTGTGAAGAGACCTACCTGCCAAAATGATGAAGAGTTCTCCTTTGTTGATTTTCCCAGAAGTGTCTCCCAGTCAGGAGTCATAAGAGAGCAGAGCTTACAGTGACACCTTGACTGGCAATCAGGGAGAGGTAGTCCATTCTTGAAGCTCTGTGTGTGTTTAAAATAAAGAATATCATTACGTTTTGATAGGAGTTCTCTGTCATTTGCCAAGGTAATTCCTCTTCTCTGTGTGACACGGCTGCCTCTGGGCTTATTGTATGACAGTATTTGTAAATAGATTAAACTTTCCTTAAGGAATCCGGTAGGCATTCAGCAACCCTAGTTCCATATTTGGAAAACGAGGATGCAAGGTATTCCTGCTGCTTGTTGTCTGAAACGGGAAGAGTGACTGATGTGCGGAGCTTCAACCCAGAGGTTGTGAAATTTGTAAACATCAGTACAGACTATCAGAAAGTCGGGAGGACAAAGCTGTTTTTGAAAGTTCAATGGCATCGTTTGATTTTTTATGGACAAACACGCATTCAGGAGTTCATTCAGCAATATTAAATTCTGGTTTTGACCATTTTGGCAGTTTCGGTTCATATCCACTGTTTTTTCTGGGGCTCTTTATGTAACTGATGAAGATCCAAATGTATCTAAGTTTGTTTTATTTCATCTATTAAGATGTTTACCAAGCCTCGACAACATCACCTTTGCCTGTGGCATTTTACGTTCAACACAGCTGATTTATAGCACATTTCAAACAGATCTGTTATGGTTCACTAAAGAGCCTGGTGAAGTTAAGATCCATATATTCTTCCTTGGCCATGTTTCACCTCACTGCTGAATAATGCTGAAGTATTCAAGATTGGCCAAGACCGGTCTCAATACCACTTCTAGAAAGTCTCAGTCTCGTCTTGGAATCGACCACATTTCTTATTTGGCCTTGTGCCGGCTGTTTGTGTTTGTTTGCTTTGAAAAAAGTACATTATCACACATGAAATCAATACTTGTGCATCCACACATGTATATTGGCAATACAATTGGTGATTGAAGAGAAATTTTTATTTGTCTGGGTATTTTAATGTGAATGGTTTGTATGTTCCACATTTTATTTTAAGGTGTGGGACTTGTTCTGGTCTTGGTCTCAACCCCTCAAAGCCTTGGTCTTGTCTCTAGCCCTTTTTACACAGAGAAGGCGGCACATTTGCCCCAATGTAAGTGTAAGGCCGGCAAATTGCCGCCTTCTCTTTGTAAAATCGAGGCATAATATTCCTCCTTTTCCAAAAGCCGCCTCTGGTGTAGGCGTAAACGAAGTTGGGCAGTGAACAGTGACAACGAGTTTGTCTTCAAAATAAGAGCTTTACATTGCACCCCATTGGAGTTTAGAACTGGGTTCTGGGGGTTTTTAATTTGAAAGTAGCGACCATTTGTAGTTTTCCGGCCGCTTCACAGCTAGCGGACAGCTAGCAGACACAGCCAGCAGACACAGCCAAAGAGCTCTGCTAGCTGTCAGCTACAGGGATCCAGGAGACTCTAGCATCTCCTGGATCTCAGCGGCTTTTCAGTTGCTCATGTTGACGTCCGCAGATGAAGTGATGGACTGACTGCTGTGATCAGCTGTTTCCTGGTTTTAAAACTCCCCGGTGGTGGCCCGCACAACAATGCACATCATCGACACCTCCCCCCATCTCACGCAGAGGCCGGCACATTTATGCCTCGTGTTTACATAGAAATGGAGACGGAAATAAGTGTACCCTCTGAGGCGGCATATTGGTGGCCCAAAACAGGCCGCCAATATGCCGCCCTCTGTGTAAACGCGCTGACCGGGCCGGCAAAAGGCTGACCTATTGGCGGCTTATTGTCCTGTGTAAAAACGGCTACTGTCTTATACACTGGTCTTCTTGGTCATGTTGGTTGAGGTGGTCTTGACTACAGCGCTGCTGCTGTGTGCCTCTCAATGATGCTGCAGTGTCTCAATCTGAAAAAATCTCTCATATTCTTCATTCTGTCATCAGTTGATAATGATAGAAAGATGGCCGTGCTTTTTAAGAGCAGCTTTGATGTACACATGACAGTTTTATAATTATTGGAAGTGTGATGAAGTAGGTGTTAGCTAATTATTCAGGTCACTGCAGGGTGTCTGCAATCTTAATACTGTGCTCAGACGCAATTTTTTGCTCTGCTAGTCTTTAAATTTAACCTCTTTCGAAACGCTTGTATGTCTGCAAGCTGCTGTATGTTGCATATGTTAAATTCAAATGAGAGCGATTTGCCGTTTGATTCAGGATTGACTCATGTTACACTTAATGAGGTGACTATCCAGAGCTGAAATGGAACAACTTCAGCAACACCGGCGCTGCATATGTGCGATAGGTGTTGGTGCAGAAGTATTAAAATATTTCACACGCTGAGAGACGTACAGTAGACGGGTGTTGTTTTAACAAACAGCATGCACCTGAACACATCCCTTAAGTGAGATGCAGTGACGAACACATCAGGATCCCCATCTGTCATAAAGAGATAGAAGCTGGCCCAGAGGAACTCACACAGGTAGACTTAGTAAAATCAATAATCGCTCTGTCTGTGCATGTGTAATGTGCTGTCAGACTTGGTGACAGTGCAACATCCTCATTTGTTTCCAGTCAAATTTAATTAGAAGTTGTAAAGGCGTCGTGACACACCCACTTTGGGCAAACTGTTAAGAGCTGTGGCGAAGTAGGAAAAGCTTTTTTAAGCTTAGACAACACATACATGCTCTATAAGTTCATTTTTACAATTGCATTTCTTAAACAATGAATGATCCTCATTTGATTGTCAAATGCATGTGAGACTGTGAACATAAAAAAATTTATGTTATGAACAGAACTATAATGCTCTTTTCTCCTTATCTCTCTATAAAAGCAAGAAGTCTCTCTGTCTGTGTGTGTGTGTGTGTGTGTGTGTGTGTGTGTGTGTGTTGCCTCGGTTT
>OMLP01039585.1:0-14919 GCA_900302685.1 Spondyliosoma cantharus | reverse complement strand
AAAGTGTGATGGTTAATATAATTGATAAGGACCAAGACTATCGGAGATTTGATTGATAGTGAGACAAACCAATAGGCTGATGTGCGAGCCTGATTTATGGAAGAGGATTAGGGCCACAAAAAGTCAGAATTCTGAGATTAAAGTCAGAATTCTGAGAAAAAAGTCAGAATTCTGAGATTAAAGTCAGAATTCTGAGAAAAAAAGTCAGAATTCTGAGATTAAAGTAAAAAAAAAAAAAAGTCAGAACTAAAAAAAAAAATTCACATGTGCAGACTTCTGACTTGTTTCTCAGAATTCTGACTTTTTTTCCCAGAATTCTGATTTTAATGTCAGAACTCCAAAAATCTTCACATGTGGCCTTAATCCTCTTCTGTACTCACTTAACCAGTTTGAATGTGAGAAAAAATATATGTACTGAGCTGGACACTTTATAAGCATATAACCAGAATATTATAATTATTTGTGTTTTTTGAATTTGACAACAAACATCACAAACAAGCAGATACAGATGATTTGCTTCTTTATTGTTTAGGTGTCAGGTTTTAGTGAGGTGTCGGTCATGGCTGTTGAGGTTTCTCCCGAATCCTTCAGTTTGTCCTGCAGCAAAAAGTGAAAATGCCGACATCAACATAAAATATAGGTTTATGCATATAAATGTCTGAATGTATAAAACATGCCATTCAATACCTTCATCCAGTATGCCATATTGAGCCAATATGTTTATTTACTATTATTATCTATTGATTTGTATCCTCATGATTTGTTACTAAAGAAACCATTTTTGTCCTTACTTAAGGATAACAAAGTTACCATATCAAGAAGGACGAGTACCTAAAAGATGGAGCCTTCTCATTAAAAAAAAAACCCAAAACATTTACTCATATATGACAATCTCAAGAGTTATGAGGGCATCCAGTGTTGTCTCTGAGGCTTATTTCACAGGAGAACACATGATAGATACTCAGATGTCACCACGACACATTCATACAGTGGACATCACATCATGCAGTACCTCTACGTATCTTTCAACCCAGTGGATCAGTTGGGTTACTCTGCTGTAGACGCCTGGCTTGTTGTGCCGTCCGCAGCCCTCTCCCCAGCTCACCACCCCTGCCAGCCTCCATTCCCCACCGGCTGTCTCACACACCAGGGGTCCACCGCTGTCCCCCTTCGGACAGGAACAAACCATTTAGGAGACATTGCAGGGCAAGTTTTTTAAGTTACACTGACGCAACTTTGACCTGGGTTAAGAAATATTCTTCAGAAACTCTATCAGGTAGGTTTATATTCAGATTCAGATCACCGGATGTGTACCTGGCAGGAGTCCACTCCTCCGTCCATGGTGCCAGCACAAATCATTCGTGGAGTTAGGTACGTGCCGTAGACGTCCGAGTTGCCGCAGACGGATTGAGCGATGACCTTGACCTGAGCCTGCCTGAGTTCATTTGACACAAAGCCTGACAGAAAGAGAGAGGGGACAGAGAAAGACAAGGCAGTAACTGTGATGTAAGTGTTTGATTTAAAGGGAGGTAAAGAAAATGTCTATTAATTTGTCTTGGATCACGCACACAGGCTGCAGCTAACACACCTAGCGGTGATTTCACAAAATAAGCAGCTGCTTCAGGCCAGGGAGGCCCAAAAGAGAACATCACACGGCTGAAAGCTGCTTTCCACCTTGTGTCATCATGTAAATAATCTTTTGCGCCTGAAAGATTATTTTTCCTTCACTGATTTAAATGTCAGTTGACTTTTCCTCCTGATGTTTTCATGTTGTACGGAGAAGAAGTAATGAGAGCAAACTGAAGGCTCAAAGGTTGAAAAGAGTAGTCAAATATTTTACTGGAAAGAAAGTGCTGCCAGCTAAAAAAAAACAAAAAAACAAAACAAAAGTCACAATCAGAGGGTGTGTGTCAGCGTAACACACCTCCTTCATGAAGATATCCCCAGCCTGTGATCCAACAGGCCGCCCCGGGAGGAAAAGACTCGCTCGGACTGGGTAAACAGACCGGTCGCACCCCACCTACAAACAGAACGCAGTAATCAGACTGTGACATGATCTGGCATTTATCTGAAAAGCAGTAAAGACACAAAGGTTATCACACATACGACGGTTATGTGACCAATCGCTGACCTCAGATGTCTTTCCAGTGAAGTTCGTGCTCATTCATTTAAGACGCCTGTCATTTTCTCTACAGCTTTCAACTGCCTTTCTTTTTTCAAAACACGAATTCAAGACCCTGTTATTTAAAGCGAAACATTTCTTTCCTGCAATGCCTCTAAAAGTAGTTTTTATACATTATCGCACAGTATTTATGAAATGTGACAAGGTACATGTACTTAAAAAAATGCATTAAATTCATTTTTGTAAAGTCTTAATTAACACAAACATTATGACATATAACTCAATTTATTTTGTTAGAATTATCTTGAAAGGTCTTTAAAGTCACAATGTTTAAGTGTCTGATACCTGTAGACTTCCTGCTCTTTGCCAGTAGATGGAGCCACCCCCTCTTACCTGTCATGTCCATGTCGGTGATGGTGCGCAGCAGGCCCATGTCGTAGTCGTTGTTGTATCTGTTGAAGCGAGGGTGGTAGAGGACCTGCAGCGCCCTGTAACGTTTCCCCAGCGAGACGTCTGCGATGCTGACGGTGTCCGCCACCACCAGCCAGTCGGCCGCTTCAAGCATGTTGTTCCTGCCGAAAAACAGCAGCTCGACACTGTAGTTTGTGGCTTGAGTTCAAGTTAAGAAGCGTCTGAAGCGCCTGTCTGAACTGATGAGCGCCAGGCTTCATCCTTGTTGTCGACTATGCTGATGCTGTTTTTACTTTGATGATGCCTGGTCTTGATCTGCAAACTGCTGAACGTCAGATGGGAATTGCAGCAGGGCCACTTTGATCCACTAACATCGACTCTTGTATACTGTGCGTGGTTTGACTTCTCCAGCTGTCCTCTGCCTGCTGAACTCACTCTACTACGCTTTAAAGGTCCGATTTTATCACACTGGTTAAAGTCAGTTGTTTCCAGCCCAAAGTGGATCTTTGTCAGTTAAAGAGGTTTGAAAAACTGAACGTTTAAACAGCGTTAGTTCTTAAAATGGAGAAAACGACACGGAAAATCCTTAAAAGTCTTACTTAAAGGTGCATTATGAACAGAATGTGAATGAACAACAGTACTGCCATTGTGTCAAACACGTCTATGTACAGTGTTGAGATATCTGCAGAAGTTGGGCCAGAAAACCTCTTTCTCCAAGCAGTCCAATCACTAACAAGGTAGTCAGGCTAACTGCACAGCTAACTGTGCTAACAGTAGCTACAGTCATGGATGTACTAAAAAGAACGCAGTTAGTTCTTCAATTTTGCTCCTTTCATAAAAACACTACAACATATCATTGCTATAACATGAATCGCAGTTACTTTTTACAACCATTCCCAAACTTCACTCACTTTCATGTCAACAATGATTCATTTTTGCTCAGGCACTAGAAACAATTTAATGAGGTGCTTATAGTTTGCGGCAGCGCTCAAAAATGGCTACGCATTGATCGTTCATAATCCAAATTGAATTGTTAAGAAGTAACTGAGAGCCTCTGCTGACTGATTTACATCGGTGATGTTAAAGAAACTAATCCGTTCTGCATGTAAAATGCACAAAAAGTCTTCAATTTCTTTCGTACCTGCTCCTGCACATAGAATTAACTTGGACTTGACTTGATAACAGTCCTCCCTACTGAGGAGGCTGTACAACTCCCTACAGGCTGTCTGCATCAAACTTTTTAAAGGAGACATTTTATGCTCATTTCATACATTTATTTTGCGTTACTACTTGAACAGGTTTACAGGCTTTAATGCTAAAAAAAAAACACACACATCAGTTTTCTCATACCGTCCAGTGCTGCCTTTTTAGCTTTCAAGACCTTTTGCATGCACGAGAAGCGATATAACAGTAAGGACAGGGGGAGAAAAAAAACTAAAGAAAGCATAATTGGTCCACCTCTTACTCTACAAAGCAGTGAGCTGCAGTGATGACCCAGCGAGGGGAGATAATGGCACCTCCACAGACGTGTCTCCCTCTCCAGTGCAGGCTGACCTGCCACCTCCACTTGTCCTTGGACGCTAACGTGCCCCCGACGATTCGCCGGCCGTCACTGACCAGAACTGGGCAGTCTGAGTGTGAGACGGCGTAGACGAATGAAAAGACAGAAGATAGAAAACCCATGCAGTGACTTAACTTAAAAAATGAGCATATTAGCAGTTTAATATTCTATTAGGCTATTCAACTGTCAGAGAGCAGATGGATATATAATAATCACGTGTCCAAACTTTGATAAAACTTTATTATTACAGTTCCCAAAGCCCTTCATTAAAAATACATATACATCCTTTTGTGTATGATCGTACCTGCTGTGATGTTCCCTGTCTGGTTCATTGGATTCTTGGGCAGAAAAGGCGGCTGAGTTGGGACGCTGCAGTTCGCACCACAGAGCGGAGGTGATTCACCCGACTCAGAGGGGAACATCAGGAACTTGACTAATTCCAAGAGGGAAGAAAAGCAGGGACATGACACATTAAAGCAGGCGACACGTAAGAAGTTTGTTTAAAATGATAAAAAATGAGCCAAACTCATCAACAGAATGCAAAGAAATAGAAGAAGTTAGCATGCTATCCAGCTAGCCCCAGCCCATCCCGCTCTCAAGCTCCTGTGCTATAAACGCCCACACACATATGGTCCCCAGAGCGTCAAGACTGCTAGCTGCACAGCTAACTGAGCTAGCTTGCTAACGGCAGGTCCAGTTAGCGAGGCAGTTATCTGTTACTCTGGTGATATGCTGCTCAGCAGTATGAATTTGACAGGTGGCCAATTCTTGCATACTGCCCCTTTAAGTTAGCTTACCTGAATAATAGATAATAACGATAATAAACAAAATTGAAATGATCAAAACTCCCAATGCACAGATTCTCTGTCCACAATTTTTAAAGTGACTTTAAGGACACACAATTTGGGAGCCATGTTCATGCTGATGTCATTTAAATTCATTAAAATTCAAAAGAAAGCTTCAGAGAGGGAATATTAAGTGGTATATTAAATGTGTAAAACCCAATTAAGCCAGATTTTCTCCTTACTTTGTGAGTTTTTCATCCTCATTATATTACTGATCACAGAAAACCCCCTCAAGATTAGGTCTGGCCAGTGTCCCATCATCTATCGGCCGCATTGTCCATCAACGTGCTCAGAATGACTGATGCAGTATAACGAAAACACATCTGAACCTGCTGTCCTTTAGTAATTGGAGTGGAAACCCCTGTGATGAGGTGAGATGTACTCCTGGTGCAATAACGGAACTTTACACCATCATCGACAGCTTACCTAGGAGAGCAGAGGTGATGACCAGTTTGATGATGACCGGGAGGCACACGATCAATAACAGCTCCCGAGATGAACACGTTCGAGGCTCTGAATCTACCAAGAAACAAAACAAACAAACACACAACACATCTTTAAACCATAACAAGCCTCGAGCTGCAACACATCTTGACTTCATCGTCTTTTTGAGACGATTACCTTCTTTACCACTGGGCTGCACCAGCTATTCATGAATTCCTTTTGTGCATAAAATCCTTTTAAAAATCTTCTACTGATAAGTACAAATTCACCGGATCAGTGGCTGTAGCGTGAACATCCAGGCTAATTAACAGAAGTTATAGTTTAGGGGAGCAAAATATAGTTTGCAAGTGAGCTGTTCATCCTTTGTAAACACAGATGATTTTATTATTTTGTTTTGGATAAAAAAAAGAACTAAAACTAGAAATAAAAACACTAACTTGGCCAACTTGAGTTTCTGCAGTCGGCTGGTTCCATAGCCTGCAGTTGAACCTGGTGCTCACCGGCTGTAATCACGCAGTGAAAACTAAACTCCATATAACTAAAGTCTTTGGTGCCACCCGTTCTAGTGCTGAGTACATTTAAACGTGCGGCGAAAAACAAGTTTGAACCTACAAACGACTGATGCAACTGACGGCTTCAGACGCGCGGCCTCAACATTCAACGCACGGCTGTCAAACCGTCAGAACAACTGTGTGCCAAACCTGCGATAACTAATTTCTTTTTTGAATGTATTCGCAACACAACACAGAGTCCTGACAGTAGAGTTGTTGTGAGTAATGTCTTTAAAACGACAGGCTGAGCCGGTCAGTCGAGCATTTAGGGGCGAAGCTGCCCGAGGATCTTTGGGGACGCCGCGTTCAAGAGCTCGATCATCAAACGTCTCCGCTCAGACGACCCGAGTGAATTGAGGACGGAGCGCATTCATAATATGAGGTAAAGCGTGAGCCGCATGCTGTGCCTTGTAGGTAAAAGATGTTGAATTCAATTTTATGCTTGACTGACAGCCACCTGAGGCGGACGAATGCTGTTGTAATGTGGAACCTCCTGCTAGTTTTTGATAAAAGCCTCACGGCAGCGTTCGGCTGCGGCGGTGGGGGGGAGGAGGGCGACGGAGATGTTGCGGTAAATGTTAAGGTGAGTCAGTCGTGAACTCTGCGAGGTAATTTCTGCTCCTTTGCCTTAAAGACTTTTTTCCCCCTCGTTTTACCTATATCAGCTCGGCGCGACACGCTGTGACATTTTTGTTTCGCTATGACAATACGTACCAGGCGAGACAAGGCCGACAAACGCGATTCCTTAAAATGAAAATGGAGGATAAGCTGATAAGCCGGGTTTATCCTCTGCCGTGTGCCTGAAGCCTGAGACACAGTGGATTGGCTAAAACAAACAAGGAGGCGATGAAATGAAAGCATTTGATTATTTCCCTTCCAAATCAGGAAGAGATAAACGGATCGGATTAGGGCAGGGTTTCTTAGCTTGAGGAGACAAAGAGGAGAGCGACTGCTTACCGTGCTGCACGCTGCTAAACTAAACGGTGAAGTAAAAGTGAGAGGAAACGTTGCTCCTGTCTATCCATAACCTTAACAATCTGCCTTAGATAGGTAAAACTGTCGATATGGCTGACGTGGTGTTGGTAAAAATCTAAATGACAGATGATTCACCTGAGGGGGGTAATTAATATCACCGGCCTCAGGGTAGACCTCTGGTGGAACGATTAAACATTTTCACCGGTAGATAATCCATTTTTTTGTGTACTTGTTAGGTGTGATGGAATCCACTCGAGGGTGGTGTGACCGATTCAGAGGTAACTCTGAGGTCGAATAGCGGTAAAAGAGATTGCACACCGACACCACCCCAATAACAAGGCGTTATCGCTGCTCCAGCACTGCACTTTGGAGAAACTTTGAGGACTGTTGCCGTATCTGTCTTGTCTAAGAGCTGCTCTGTTATCCTGTGAAAGGATTGGATCAAGGCCACTTTCCGGGAAAACAAGCAGTAAGAAATCACGGACACCTCCAGAACTTACAGAACAGCGCTCAATGGAAACAACGGGGAGGGTAGCAGTGATTTATCTTTAAGGGGAAAATGCTGGCAAGACACCAAGAGTGCCGAATGAAGCTGGGGACACTTTATCAATAGGCTCTTGAAATGAGCGCCTCTAATACCTTTGAGGAACTGGCAAGGCAACTAATCACTGTTTTATACTGTAGGTGGTGAAATCTTCCATGTTTATTATTGTGCCGATAAAGGACAAAAGCCTTGTATTTCATCAGCTGAACAGCCAGCAGAGGAGACAGTACAGAGCTGTCTGTGCAGAGGAAGAACCTGGGTGTGTTTAATGTTCATTACACCAGCAGCACTGTCACCTCACATCTCTTGAATTAATCATCACAGCCGAGGATGATGGGAATATCATTAAGTTTTTGGTCAGAAACCAGAGACTTGAACAAGTTAAGACTTTGAGCTGATTCTTCCGGAGGGGAGCATGAATATCAGGACAAGATCTCATGGTAATCAGTCCATCAGATATTGGCGCATTTCAGTAAAAATCCCGAAAGTCAACGTGACGGTGTTGCTCGAGGAAATGTCAGAGGATCGCCAACATCGGAGGGCGTTATCATCTGGGGCCAACGAATATCTGCACAGACTTTCCTCTCAGTCCATCTCGTAGTTGCTGAGATATGTCAGTCTCGACCAGAGTGGCGGACTGACAAATCGATGTTGTTAGTCGTTGAGCCTATTTGCTGCTAGCTTGGCCAAAAAGTTGCGTCATCCTCAAGTTTAAAGCTTTGGACAGTGTGTCACGTGTGAAAACGAATTCACCGTTTGATCCGTTGCCTTAAACCGCGTCTTTGTGTTTTCACTTTGCTTTGATACGAACAGGAAGGCATGAGATGGATATAAATCATTTTAGAAATAGAAGCTTTACTCGGTTTGTCCCAATCAGACCCAATAGATTCAGTCACTTTCTTAAAATGAAGTTAACACCTTTTAGAAAAATGTCACCTGGGGTAAAACTCCCCCTGCTACCCTGATTTGCATTTGTATAGCTCACAGCATTTTCATTTACATGTTAAAGCCTCTCCTAGAATTAGGGGGAGGGGGGACAACTGCCAAGCAAGGCCCACGTCAATTTTCGACAATTCACAGCAGTTTTCGGTGTTGCCTGCAAATTGCTGTGTGCAGTCGTAAACCTGAACTTCCACGACAATCTACAGTGCCGCTGACTGACAAAATCCCACTTTTCATGCAGTGTAAGCTGTTTAATGGAGCCAGGACTGCACAGATTTGTACATTGGGGCCAACTCCTCAGGTCAAGACTCTGCTTTCCACCTACATCTGAAGGAGAATAAGCATTCCTTTAAGAACAACAATGTAAACATCTTGGCCAGAGAAGACAGACGGTTTGAAAGAGGAGTAAAAGAATCCTCGTCTGTCAAGCTAGAATGACCGTCTTTGAACAGAAGAGGTGGCCTGCAACATCACTTATCACCCACCTACAGTGCCGTATAGAGTTCCCTCCCCAGACAGCTTAATAACCATTCACGCCTGGGCTCACCTAGTCCTGCCAACCCACATGAAGGCCGGTTGGGTCAACAACTCACAAGTGGCCCTCATAACTCTGAAACTCAGAGCTCACATAAGTCCTTAATGACTCTGTAAGGACCTCCAACACAGAATTTGAAAGCCTGCAACTCCCCTCTAGTTTGTTAGAACTGAAGAAGCATCTTGGATGAGAGATGAACGTCTTCAAGAAACTGAAACAAGTCTAGTTGCCTACAATACAGCACTTGAAAATAATGAACTCCAATTTTGTGTGACGCTGTGTCACGAAACAATACTGTTGATGTTGCTGATGTCTGGAGCTTCATGAACATGGAGGAGAGGATAAAAATCACGAAACATGGCTATTTGCGCACATATACTGGTACTGGCCTGAAAGAATGTGAGAGAGGAAGTCAGACTACTTGGTAAGCCACGGAAATATGTCTCACTATAGCATAGCCCTGATCAATTACAATTCCATTCAGAGAATAGCCATTTTAAAAGTTGCAGCCTGGCGGTCCAGCCGACAGACCTGACAAAGCATGAATTCAGGCTTTTTACAAGGCAGCATTAGGATGTTATTCGGCGTCCTTTTCATCCTTTCATTGGAGTCAGATCACAGGAAATCACTTTGTTTGGGGTTCATTCCAATATGGTAAAACAGATTAAGTCAGTCTACGTGTACTTGGTGGCCATACAGTTACTGTTTATTGATTTTAACACACTTAAAGACCTAAGACAGATGGACAGGCAGAGTGGAAGAGTGAAATTCACTGAGCTGAGTGCTGCTGAGTCTACCTGATACAAGCATCAGTCTATCACAGAAACCTGATCAGCATGGAACAGTGAAGGAAATGAATCCGAGCACTGACCATCACAACCAGAAAACATCACAAACATATGCACAAAATAATCACAGAAAACTGCTATATAATAGAATTTGCTAATATAAGCACATTGATCAAATCAATAATACTTTCAATAAACAAAATATCCATCACTTGACTAAAGCAGCCAACTATGAAATTAAAACAACAAACAAACTCAAGCCCAAATAACAAGCATGTAGTGTGTGTGTGTGTGTGTGTGTGTGTGTGTGTGTGTGTGTGTGTGTGTGTCGGAAGAACAAAGAAAGAGAGCTGAAATGGCGGCCGTAGTCAGAAACACAAGATGGTGGAGAGCCAAAATGGTGGTCACGATCTCTTGGAAGGTGACGTCATGGAGTGTTCGCTGAAAAGACTAAAAAAATGGCTGAATATGACTTGGGGAAGTCATGTTCTAAAGACTACAACACTGGCGCATGTGACTTGGAGAAATCATGAATCACGAAAAAACATGAATTCAGAAATTATGATTCTGGTTTTGCTGAATCATGTATCTGAAATTCAAAAATGGTGGAGGTGAATACGTCACCCAAAGGTAGTCTATGGAATGAACGCACAGGATTTGAACAACAGGGATTGTTACAGCACCATTGGCTTCATGTGCACTTTTGGATACACACAAAAGATCTCGTTTCGAAAAGGCAGCGATGCTACCACGAGGCATATGTAAAATATGAAAATGGTGTTTTACCAGAAGACACACGTATACATAGCTAGGTTATTAACCATAAACCAACCGATTTATACATGTGTCTGCGTAAGCACTAATGTGTGTGTATGTGTACACGTGGGTTAGTTTAAGAGAAAGAGAGAGAGAGAGAGAGACAAAAGGGCCAACGCCCTTTGCAGCGGCTAAGATAACTCGATCAGCTTGTGGTGAGCTGAAAGGAAAACAACAACAAGGTTTTACAACGTAAAACAGCAATGAAAAAGGACTCAGTGTAACTCCCTTCAGTCAAATCACGAACAAGGCACTCTTTGTTTACTGGCATTTATTGCATCTTCATGCCGTAAGTACTTCAAAACAACATTCTCATAGAGAATAACAATTAAATACATATTACAGACATAATATAGCTTGCATGTTAAACTAAATTCACAGATAATCAAATTGAATCAAACAATATACATCGTCACGATACTATCACACACTACAAATAACGTAAACGTAAACAACAAACGGACTTATGTACCTCATTGGCCACATTAACTCAAAGGGGTAATAAGTCTTTCTTCATCCAAATGGTTGTACATGTGCACACAACAACCAAAACCTTCAGTCTCAAAAAACGTCTCTCCCGTCCTCTGTCAACCTGCCAGGTGCTCTACCTATTGTGGCACGTGTGCCGAAAAGGAGAACCGGCTGCAACACACCGTGAACATTGGTTCCGCCTTAAATATATCACAAATCCCATGTCTATATTCTTGCTACAACACACAAAATATTCCCTTTATTAAACAGAAACTATTCTTGGATTAACTCAAATAATCAAATAAACTTAAAGTGGATAACTGCGTGATGGCAGCTACACTCCCACCAAATCACTTGTGATTTCTCTAATAAATTCAAATGTAGGATGTAAATAAGAATGTATTAAGAGACTTGGTGCAAGAAAAGGTAGCAAGACAGTAATTCTGCATTACTCAGCTTCAAGCAGGGTGACTGTCTTATGGATAGGCCTCTGTAGGTAGGATGGCTTTGTGAGAGGCTTTCCTTGGTCATCTAGTGTAGAGTCACTGATCAGCAACTTGAGTTTCCTCACACATCCATCTTCACTCGGGAACACTTCAGTGACCCAGCTTCCATTCGTTTCGTGGTGCAGTGTCATCTTGCACAATCACTACATCATTGATCTGTGCATTTCTGTGCTTCTTGTGCCATTTCTGTGTTTGTTGCAGATTCAACAGATACTCTTTCTTCCATCTAGCCCAGAACACATTGGCCAGATATTGCACATTACGTCATCTTTTGCGAAGGTAAACATCTTCCTTCGCAAATTCTCCTGGTGGAGGCAAGACTATTGAAGACTTCATCATCAGGATGTGATTGGGCAAAAGAGGCTGTGGCCCAGCTGGATCGTTGAGTAAGCATGCTGTTAAAGGTCTGCTGTTTATGATTGCCATGACTCCGTAAAGGTAGGTTCTCAAGGATGAACTATCCAGTCTTTGGGATGACTGATCCAGAATGGACGTCAAGACACTTCTGATAGTCCTGATTTGCCTTTCCCAGACTCCATCCATATGGCTTGCTGAGGGCGTTCATGACAAACAAACTCACAGCCTAGTTGCTTCAAGCATTCCTGGTCCATCTCCTTCACAGCTTTCAAGAATTCACGTCTGGCTCCAACAAAGTCAGTGCCCTGATCAGATCGAAGTTGGCGAACATTTCCACGTAGGGCAAGGAAGGAACGAAGAGCATTGATAAAGGCGTCAGTTGTCAGGTCGTCAAGAAGTTCAATGTGCACAGCATGAGAACACAGACAGGTAAATAGCAAACCATAGCGTTTCAGCTCTCGTCTTCCTTCCTTGGCATAGAATGGCCCAAAACAATCCATCCCATAATATGTAAAGGGAGGAGTTGTCTCTGTGCGTTCACAAGGCAAGTCAGCCATTCTTTGCTTTTCTGTACACCTTCTGAACTTTCTGCACTTGATGCACTTGTAAATGTAGAACGACGCAGAATGACTACAGCCCAAGATCCAGATACCATTGGATCGTAGCTGATTCATTGTTATGCCACGCCCTTGGTGTTGCACTTGTTGATGATAGTGCTTTATCAGTAAGTTTGATATGTGGCTGGTCTTTGGTAGGATCGCTGGATGCTTGATGTGTGGGTGCAAAGCAGCGTGCTCTAGTTGCCCTCCCACCCTGAGGATACCTTGCTCATCCAAAAATGGATTCAATCTGTGCAGCTTGTTGGTCTTATCCTTGGTTATTATCTCCGTCTTGTGTTGAAGACCTTTGATTTCCTCAGAGAAGGCTGCCCTTTGGACAATGCCTATGATCAGAAGTGCTGCATCTTTTCTTTCTTTCAGACTGGTAGCCTCATTGGTTCTTGATGCCAACCCTTTAATCTCTTTGCCAAGTCGCATGAGTCTGGTGATAGCTTTGACTAATCTTGTCCAATTAGAGAACTTTAAGAAGCAATCAAGCAGTGAATCTTCCGTTGTCAAGGTCTTGTGTGCAAAGGCTTTGCGAACTTCTGGGTCTTCAACTGTATTGTCTCCCACCTTAATATCTCCGCTGGGAAGCTCGTCACGCCAGAGAAAATCCGGACCAGTTAACCAGTTGGAGGCCATGAGCTCCTTTGCCTTCAGGCCCTTGGATGCGTGATCAGCAGGATTTTCTTCTGAGCTCACGTGTCTCCATTGGCTTGGGCTGGTGCTGTCCTTGATACGCTGAATGCGGTTTGCCACAAAGATGTGAAAACGTCTAGCATCATTGCTGATATAACTGAGAACGACCCTAGAGTCTGTCCAGAAGAATTCCTGGGCATCCTTGAGCTCCAACTCCCTTTGCAGGAAGTGACTTGTACGGACAGCAACAACAGCTGCAGACAGCTTGAGTCTTGGTACTGTGGTGACTTTCATAGGGGCCACTCTGGCTTTGCCCATCACCAACGAACGGTGGATTTCTCCTGACACACTGATAGCTCTCAGATATGTACATACTTCATACCCACACATACAGACAGACAGTCATACAGACACTTGCGTCTGAGAATTGATGGAGGTCAAATCTTTGAACTTCTTTGAAAGTTGCTGGAAGGTAACATCTCTGAATCTTGACATCAGCTAGGTTTTGTAGGTCTAAGATCCAGGACTCCCATCGTGGCCGAAGATCATCAGATAGCGGTTCATCCCATCCAATCTTGTCACGACACATTTGCTGAAGAATTTGCTTTCCAACTAGAATGAAGGGTGCCAGAAAGCCAAGTGGATCGTAGATGGAGGCCACTGTTGACAAAACTCCTCTTCTAGAGAGGGGGTGTTCACTCACAACTACTCTGAACTCGAAGTGGTCTGATGTGACACACCATTTGACTCCTAAGGCTCTCTCAATCTGCGGCTCACCCAAGGCCATGTCTGGATTTCTTACTGCTTCAGCGCACTCTTCTTTGGGAATGGATGCAAGCACCTCCTGGCTGTTAGAAATGAATTTGTGGATGCCCAGCTTGCCAGCGCTGCAGATCTGCCTTGCTTCGCTGACTAACTGTTTCGCCTCCTCTGCTGCTGACACACTTGTCAGGCCTTCATCCACATAAAAGTTTCGTTCCATGAAACAGATGGATGTTTCACTGAAACGACCTTGTGCTTGAGCGGCTATGTGTTTGAGGCCGTAGTTTGCACAACCCGGTGACGAGGCCGCCCCGAACAAGTGCACTCTCATACGATATACTGGAAGTCCCCATTATCCCACCAGAGAAATCTCAGGTTATCTTGATCTTCTGCTCTGACTTGAAACTGGTGGAACATGCGTTCAGTGTCACACATTATTGCTACTGGACCCTTGCGAAACCGGCAGAGAACGCCTACTAAAGTAATTGTCAATTCTGGCCCTGTAAGCAGATGGTCATTTAATGACATGCCTTGAAACTTCGCTGAGCAGTCGAAAACGACTCAAATTTTCCCTGGTTTTTGTGGGTGATACACCCCATTGTGAGGGATGTACCAGGCAGGGCTCTTCTTGATTTCCTCCTCTGGAACCTTCTCAGCATCTCTGCATGATATTGTTTCATTCATAAAGGCCACATAATCCTTATGATATTGCTTGTCCTTCTCAAATCTCTTTCTCAAACACTTGAGACGGTGATTCGCACATTTCTGGTTATCTGGCAAACTTGGCCTGTCTTCCTTAAATGGCAGGGGCATTTCACAGTGACCATTTGTGCTGATTCTGATTCCCTCCTCCATTATTGAGATGAAGCATAGATCCTCTTGGGAGAAGTGAGCATCTTCTATGGTTCATTCATTGAAATCTGATTCAAGCATCTTCATCACATTTGGTGGAGTGACCAGCTCTTTGACTTGTGTTCAGCATATGTATCAAACTTCACTTGAAATCCTTCCAGGTGACTGCAGATTAGGTGTCACTTGTTTCACCACA